>QNTS01002518.1:68561-132733 GCA_003317085.1 Hucho hucho | reverse complement strand
GTAAGTAAAGAAATAAAAACAAAAGTATATACAGTAGCGAGGCTATATACAGTAGCGAGGCTGTAAAAGTAGCGAGGCTATAAAAGTAGCGAGGCTACATACGGACTCCGGTTAGTCAGGCTGATTGAGGTAGTATATGTTCATGTAGTTATGGTTAAAGTGACTATGCATATATAATGAACAGAGAGTAGCAGTAGCGTAAAAAAGGGGTTGGCGGGTGGTGGGACACAATGCAGATAGATAGCCCAGTTAGCTAACGTGCGGGAGCACTGGTTGGTCGGTCCAATTGAGGTAGTATGTACATGAAAGTATAGTTAAAGTGACTATGCATATATGATAAACAGAAAGTAGCAACAGCGGGGGGCACAATGCAAAAAGCCCGGCTAGCCATTTGATTACCTGTTCAGGAGTCTTATGGCTTGTGGGTAAAAACTGTTGAGAAGCCTTTTTATCCTAGACTTGGCACTCCGGTACCGCTTGCCATGCGGTAGTAGAGAGAACAGTCTATGACTGGGGTGGCTGGGGTCTTTGACAATTTTTAGGGCCTTCTTCTGACACCGCCTGGTGTAGAGGTCCTGGATGGCAGGCAGCTTAGCCCCAGTGATGTACTGGTCTGTACACTGTACCCTCTGTAGTGCCTTGCGGTCAGAGGCGGAGCAATTGCCGTACCAGGCATTGATGCAACCAGTCAGGATGCTCTCGATGTTGCAGCTGTAGAACCTTTTGAGGACCTCAAGACCCATGCTAAATCTTTTTAGTCTCCTGAGGTGGAATAGGCTTTGTCATGCCCTCTTCACGACTGTCTTGGTGTGTTTGGACCATTCTAGCTTGTTGTTGATGTGGACACCAAGGAACTTGAAGCTCTCAACCTGCTCCACTACAGCCCCGTCGATGAGAATGGGGGCGTACTCGGTCCTCCTTTTCCTGTTGTCCACAATCATCTCCTTAGTCTTGGTTACGTTGAGGAAGAGGTTGTTGTCCTGGCACCACACGGCCAGGTCTCTGACCTCCTCCCTGTAGGCTGTCTCATCGTTGTCGGTGATCAGGCCTTCCACTGTTGTGTCGTCTGCAAACTTAATGATGGTGTTGGAGTCGTGCCTGGCCATGCAGTCGTGGGTGAACAGGGAGTACAAGAGGGGACTGAGCACGCACCCCTGGGGAGCTCCAGTGTTGAGGATCAGCGTGGCAGATGTGTTGCTACCTACCCTCACCAACTTGGGGCGGCCCGTCAGGAAGTCCAGGATCCAGTTGCAGAGGGAGGTGTTTAGTCCCAGGATCCTTAGCTTAGTGATGAGCTTTGAGGGTACTATGGTGTTGAACACTGAGCTGTAGTCAATGAATAGCATTCTCACATAAGTGTTCCTTTTGTCCAGGTGGGAAAGGGCAGTGTGGAGTGCAATAGAGCTTGCATCATCTGTTGATCTGTTTGTGCGGTATGCAAATTGGAGGGGGTCTAGGGTTTCTGGGATAATGTTGTTGATGTGAGCCATTACCAACCTTTCAAAGCACTTCATGGCTACGGACGTGAGTGCTACGGGTCTGTAGTCGTTTAGACAGGTTGTCTTTGTGTTCTTGGGCACAGGGACTATGGTGGTCTGCTTGAAGCATGTTGGTATTACAGACTCAATCAGGGACATGTTGAAAATGTCAGTGAAGACACCTGCCAGTTGGTCAGCACATGCCCGGAGCACACGCCCTGGTAATCCGTCTGGCCCCGCAGCCTTGTGTATGTTGACTTGTTTAAAGGTCTTACTCACGCCAGCTACTGAGAGCGTGATCACACAGTCGTCTGGAACAGCTGATGGTCTCATGCATGCCTCAGTGTTGCTTGCCTCGAAGCGAGCATAGAAGGGATTTAGCTCATCTGGTAGGCTCGTGTCACTGGGCAGCTCTCGGCTGTGCTTCCCTTTGCAGTCTGTAATAGTTTGCAAGCCCTGCCACATAAGACGAGCGTCAGAGCCGGTGTAGTATGATTCAATCTTAGCCCTGTATTGACGCTTTGCCTGTTTGATGGTTCGTCGCAGGGCATAGCAGGATTTCTTGTAAGCTTCCGGGTTAGAGTCCCGCTCCTTGAAAGCGGCAGCTCTACCCTTTAGCTCAGTGCGAATGTTGCCTGTAATCCATGGCTTCTGGTTGGGGTATGTACGTATAGTCACTGTGGGGACAATGTCCTCGATGCACAGTAGCTAGCAATGTCAATCTAAAAACTGCTTCAATTATTCCTTGCTATTTAACAATATTTTCTTATGTAAAGACAAATATATGGTAAATAAAGAGTGTTCTCTTTATAGTCTTTTCGGTCCTCTGAAGCCATAGGTAGTCAGCAGGTTGTCACCATCAATAACAGAGGTAATAATTTTGCGCGGACTGAGAGGGCGCTTATGAGGTGAAATAGAACTAGAACTGCCTGAGTCCTCTGTCCTTTGCGACAGCTACAAGGTGAAATAGAGCCAAGCAACCAGCATAGCAATGGACGCTTTGGTTCATTGCGTAAGCCGGTCAGAATTTTGGAAGTTTTATCAACAACCCTAGCAAGATGGGGGGAACTTTTTGGCAGGGGGACACTATTTGTCATGACAGGCCCCCTACGGGCTTGGGCCCAGCCCTTGACTCACACAACTGACCAGTCACATTTATTTATTATGCAGTTATTTTTTTATTAATCAAGCCAGGACCCCCAGTTACCCATGTGAGCTCCTTACCTCCTCTCCTCCCCCCATCTGATGATTATCGGAGTGGAAGCAGACAGCAGCAAGCTGTTTGCACTCATTGAGAGAAGTCTTTCTGTGGTTGGTGGATGCAGTGAAAAAATATAAAATATATACTTCATAAATAATATATACTGTGTATATTACATATACCCCTGCATTAATCCAGCCCTGAATGACATAGTAGTTGAAAATACATTCATGAAGTTCTTATACAATTATCAACACAGGTACTGCATATAATGGAGTCACTCGACCCCAAGTCAGACTATCAATCTAAAGTATCATTGTTTATTGTAGATGCTACCCATTCTGGTTAAAAATAACAAGATTGGCAAATGACGATTCCTTTCACTGTTCACAAAACCACCCCAACAAGGGACTGGCAGAGTGCGCCAGCAGTGAACAATATAGTGTCAGCCATTCTTTAGAAGTTTTATCCAGCTCAAATCCCAAACTGGAAGCACTAGTGTCAGATGCAAGCACATGTGCCATATATTATTGAACAAGAAAACAATAGGAACAGCATCAAATACATGAAGGAAACAGGGGCACAATGGTGGACCTCAAGGGTGAGCTGCACCTGGCTTCCATCTGAAGAGGGAGGGCCGATAACATGCCGTTCTCAAACAAGTCATCAAAGAGGTTGTTGTGACACTTTAACTTATAGCAGATTTTTGAAGACATATCTACAATGTAATGGCAATTCATGTTTACAGAATAGTTATTATTCTTTGTTGACAAAAAACACTCCTTGAAATATTCTGAGTAATTTCTTTGTTTAAACTTTATAACTCATCTGTAGGACTATTCTGTTGTGACAGTGCACTCATTTCAGGAAAGTGTTGAAGAGCCAAAGAGCAACAAGCACATTTCAGTAACAAAGTGGGACGCCTCAGCCTGGTGACTCCACAGGAACTCAGTGAGTTGAGCACCCAACCTTACACAGAGCTCCTCTATCCTAGGGATGCTTATTGTCTGTGTCCCTGTGCTTATCTGAGCTCCACTCTCTTTTGTGGAGCTTTCGAGTGGTATTCATGGAGGGCTGTCAGAGAGAGAGGGAGATACAGTAAGAGAGCTAGCAAACGAAAACAGCTCTTCACTCCTCTCTTCTGCTTCACACCTCTCTGACAATGAGGCTCTTGCCAGGTTGACTTGGAACAGGTGCAGGAAGATTTGGGGACAAGAGGCTGGAGGCTGATGACAGGTTACCCTGAGGACAGAGGGTTGTCTTTAAAAAGACTCATGAAGACATGATGGTGAGTTGCACTATGGCCAGTGAATTTTTGTATTTTAAGGCATGACTGATGTGGGTAGACCTGCACAGAGCCTGGCTAACTTCCAGAGTTCTACTGTACTGTATGTGGGATGGCTCCTGTCATGTATGTGTCATTACTTCCTGATGATGATCAAGTGGACAGGACAAGGTTTTCCATCTGCTGGTCTATATCTCATGGAGGAACTGGAGGACCTATTGGGTGTATCCTACATTTATTCCCAATTAAGCTGTTCTATGCCTCATCCATCACAGTTTGACACATTAGTTGCCTGCCTGTCTGTCTGCTGCTTAGCAAAGCATTTGGCCCATACGAAGAGAGAGAGAGATAGAGACAGCACCAAGGTATGGCAGAAGTGAGATGGTGGAGGTAATGAACTGCTCCCACCCTTGATCACCTCTATCTGTGGTTATCTGCCCACCATCTGAGCAGAGATAGCCTCTGAGGATAACTAAGATCGATAATGGATGGGAAGGAGTCACAGAAGCAAGCTGGTATGTGCATATAGCTAATAGAGAATTATTTCTAATGTCTGTTCAGATCCACCAAGACATTAATGATAACCTCTTAATGGAACCTCTAAAGAACATACGTTAGTAAACATTCACCAAAGGTAGAGTACAATATACTGGACATTTTATAGATAATAGAACGACAGGAGGCTTAGACATCAATCCATTTATATTATTTGTCAAAGCGTTTTAATGGATGTAGTAAGCACCTGAAAACAAGATAAAGAACGTACTGTAAACACAACCCAATCTCCAAATAAAACACCAACCTGTGGCATAACTGCAGCAACAGCATTATGCAATGTTAAGCCATGTGGTGCCGTATCTTAGCTGTCAGTCAAACTCTGTCAGTTTAGGCAATACTCCCGAATGGTTTATGTTAGGGTTAAGGTTAGGCATAGGGTTAAACTTAAGTTTAGGTATTAATTCCGAGTGGTTAAGTTAAGGGTTAAGGTTTGGGAAAGGATCAAAAGATACAAACAAAAAACTAGTGCCTAGCACTGGGATTGAACACAAGACCCTCGGAGCCAGAGTGTGCGGCTTAAATGCCCATCCCCCATCCACATCCACAACTGCCTAGCAAGCCGCAAGCCTATTAACTTCTTAGGGAGCGGCAGCTGAGGTGTCGGTTTTGGAGAGTCTGGCGTGCCCAAAGTAAAAGGCCTGCCACTCAGGCCCAGAAACTAGGATATGCACATAATTAGTACTATTGGATAGGAAACACTCTGAAGTTTCCAAGAGTGTTAAGATATTGTCTGTGAGTATAACAGAACTGATACAGCAGGCGAAAACCCGAGAAATTTCTGTCCTGGAAAAAGGGTTTTTGACACATTGCCTCATTTTGAACCCCTCCCTATTGAAAACAGCCATAAATGGGAGTAAGATTGCAGTACCTATTGCTTCCACTGGATGTCAACAGTCTCTAGACAGTGTTTGGTGATGTTAGGTTGCTCTGGATGGTAATAGAAGAAGAATTTTGAACTAGTCACCAGATGTAAACAGAAGAGGATGCGCGTTCACAGGCTCGCGCGCGCTGTGTTTTTTTCCTTTCCTATCATCCAGTTTATAATCCGCTTGAAATATTATAGTAAATATACATGAAAGTGTTCCTAAGGATACATTATCAATGATGTTTGATTGTTCTTGGACAAGTGTATAGGTATAGGTTGAACGTGTTCTCTTCACGGTTCAATGGGCGAGTGGACGCTGTATTTTATGAACATAACGCGCCAACCAAACTGAGATTTATGGATATAATAAATGACTTTTTCTAACAAAAGAACCATTGGATGTCTTCGTTGGACACTTGGGAAGCCCTCAGCAGAAGTTCTTCAAAAGGTAAGGGATTTGTTTTCGCTGTGAAATGGGTTTTGTGTGAACCGCGATGGTTTATGAATTTATGCTAATGGNTCGAACTAGTCACCAGATGTAAACAGAAGAGGATGCGCGTTCACGGGCTCGCGCGCGCTGTGGTTTTTTCCTTTCCTATCGTCCAGTTTATAATCCGGTTGAAATATTATAGTAAATATACATAAAAGTGTTCCTAAGGATACATTATCAATGATGTTTGATTGTTCTTGGACAAGTGTATAGGTATAGGTTGAACGTGTTCTCTTCACGGTTCAATGGGCGAGTGGACGCTGTATTTTATGAACATAACGCGCCAACCAAACTGAGATTTATGGATATAATAAATGACTTTTTCTAACAAAAGAACCATTGGATGTCTTCGTTGGACACTTGGGAAGCCCTCAGCAGAAGTTCTTCAAAAGGTAAGGGATTTGTTTTCGCTGTGAAATGGGTTTTGTGTGAACCGCGATGGTTTATGAATTTATGCTAATGGGTAAATATTGTAAGTGCTATCCTCAAACAATCAAATGTTGTGCTTTCGCCGTAAAGCCTTTTTGAAATCTGACAACGCTGTGATATTGCCAAGAATCAGAGCTTTTGATGACTATGCAACACTTGTATATTGATGAATGTTTAATAATTCAACTTTTGGATTTTGAATTTGGCGCCTTACATTTCACCGGGTAGTGTCGGGAGTGGGGCGCTAGTAGTTAAAATGGTAATAAGCGCTCACGATATAGCTTCCACATTTCACCAGGTCCAAACGTAATCTGGTACATGCAGAATCGGCACCTCCTGGCATATCCAATAAGAGAATGGGCTGTGTAAACACGTCCATGCATGTATGACTAAACACATCCAGACCTATCCTAGACACGATAGAGAGGGGGGTGGGGGACATGTCTGGCTGGGTCTGCCCTTAATTAGTATTTCATCATAATTACAGGCAGACTCCAGACTGATGGCTTTATTTAAGGAGCGACTGAAGAGGGTGAACAGCAAGAAGAGGTTTAACGTCTGAGTGGCATTAATGTCCTCCCCTGACGGTGAGAGAGCGGTGCGGGGGGTGACAAGGGTGCAGGGGAGTCCGGTGCGTAAGATGGAGAAGCAAAGGAAAAGACCATATCTGTATTTCCATTCTTTCAGGTGACCTGCATGCTAACTGTGGCTTCAGTCCCTTCCTCTGCATGTCTTTTCCTTTCTGTTGATTAGGTGTTCAGCATTAAAAAAATGTTCAGTTGTTTCAACTAATTATTATTAAGTAACTGGTTACACAGCCTTTTTTTGTTTACTCAACTTTTCGGTTAAAGTGTTAACTTAAAATGTTAAGTTGGCCCAAACTTAGCTCCCTTGAGAAAACATAGGCAAAAATTCAGTGAACATAAAATTATGTTTGCTGAACTCATGTAGAACGTTCCAAAACCTGATTTTGAATATAAATATGATCAAATGGTTATAAAAGGGTCTTAGTTACATTGTGTCTTTCTCTTTGTTCCTGACCTGCTGTGGTGAGATCTCTCTCTTGTTCTTTCCCCCCTTTCTCCCATGAGCTATAGGCCATCCGTCTCTGATCATGCCTAGATACTTCATGTTTTGTTTGCCAGTATTGCCTTGTAAATTAAGCTTTATGCCTTTTTTGTGAATTCATAAATGTTAAGAATGTAATTCAATCTACTTGCCTTTGATAGACAATTCTCAGACCTTTCTTGACCTTTCTTTTACTTTAACTCAACTGTAGTCTCTCACACACTGCTAAATCATCTTTATGCAGTCAGATTTTAATAGACTTTGATCATATTAATTGCTTAGTGTTATCACAGGTCGCACGATAGTTCTATGTAATATGCATACAAGATAAATATTACTCACTACATTCATGTATTCCTCTTTTCCTCTGCTGGCTCCAGTCAGAATGCACACTGCCAGATTTCCCATGATTCACTGGGCACCATCGTATGCCAGGGTCATCAGACTCCATCTGTAGCGTGCATAACATTGCCACAACATGTCATGATGAGCTGGCTATCACAATACAGACATGGTACAAACATCACAAAATCTCACTCTCCCTTAGAGGGTAACTCTTCCATCCAGAAGATCACCATAGATTAATATCAGCCCAGTTATTTACAAGTACACATGTATGATCTTAATTTGATCATCCTGTTGCAGGAGAACATTCCTGCAATACAGGACATGTTAAACGTGTGTATTTGAGGTTTAAAAAGGCTTCTGAAGTTTGCAATTTCCAATTAGAAATTTCAGACTTGATTCTCCCAAACAAAAAATGTATCAACTCCTACTAAAAAGTCCATTCATTATAATCTACATAATAATTCAAATTTTATGTTGCGGCTGAATAATTTTCCTGCTGTAGCAAACTGGCTCTGTCATCTGTATTCACTATTGTCTCGCCACTTACTATACAGTCGTGGCCAAAAGTTTTGGGAATGACACAAATATAAATTTTCACAAAGTCTGCTGCCTCAGTTTGTATGATGACAATTTGCATATACACTAGAATGTCATGAAGAGTGATCAGATGAATTGCAATTAATTGCAAAGTCCCTCTGCCATGCAAATGAACTGAATCCCCAAAAAACATTTCCACTGCATTTCAGCCCTGCCACAAAAAGACCAGCTGACATCATGTCAGTGAATCTCTCGTTAACACAGTTGGGAATGTTGACAAGGACAAGGCTGGAGATCACTCTGTGATGATGATTGAGTTCGAATAACAGACTGGAAGCTTCAAAAGGAGGTTGGTGCTTGGAATCATTGTTCTTCCTCTGTCAACCATGGTTGCTTGCAAGGAAACACATGCCGTCATCATTGCTTTGCACAAAAAGGGCTTCACAGGCAAGGATATTGCTGCCAGTAAGATTGCACCTAAATCAACCATTTATCGGATCATCAAGAACTTCAAGGAGAGCGGTTCAATTGTTGTGAAGAAGGCTTTAGGGCACCCAAGAAAGTCCAGCAAGAGCCAGGACCGTCTCCTAAAGTTAATTCAGCTGTGGGATCAGGGCACCACCAGTACAGAGCTGCTCAGGAATGGCAGCAGGCAGATATGAGTGCATCTGCACGCACAGTGAGGCGAAGACTTTTGGAGGATGGCCTGGTGTCAAGAAGGGCAGCAAAGAAGCCACTTCTCTCCAGGAAAAACATCAGGGACAGACTGATATTCTGCAAAAGGTACAGGGATTGGACTGCTGAGGACTGGGGTAAAGTCATTTTCTCTGATGAATCCCCTTTCCGATTGTTTGGGGCATCTGGAAAAAAGCTTGTCCGGAGAAGACAAGGTGAGCGCTACCATCAGTCCTGTGTCATGCCAACAGTAAAGCATCCTGAGACCATTCATGTGTGGGGTTGCTTCTCAGCCAAGGGAGTGGGCTCACTCACAATTTTGCCTAAGAACACAGCCATGAATAAAGAATGGTACCAACACATCCTCCGAGAGCAACTTCTCCCAANAAAAACATTTCCACTGCATTTCAGCCCTGCCACAAAAGGACCAGCTGACATCATGTCAGTGATTCTCTCGTTAACACAGGTGTGAGTGTTGACGAGGACAAGGCTGGAGATCACTCTGTCATGCTGATTGAGTTCGAATAACAGACTGGAAGCTTCAAAAGGAGGGTGGTGCTTGGAATCATTGTTCTTCCTCTGTCAACCATGGTTACCTGCAAGGAAACACGTGCCGTCATCATTGCTTTGCACAAAAAGGGCTTCACAGGCAAGGATATTGCTGCCAGTAAGATTGCACCTAAATCAACCATTTATCGGATCATCAAGAACTTCAAGGAGAGCGGTTCAATTGTTGTGAAGAAGGCTTCAGGGCGCCCAAGAAAGTCCAGCAAGCGCCAGGACCGTCTCCTAAAGTTGATTCAGCTGCGGGATCGGGGCACCACCAGTACAGAGCTTGCTCAGGAATGGCAGCAGGCAGGTGTGAGTGCATCTGCACGCACAGTGAGGCGAAGACTTTTGGAGGATGGCCTGGTGTCAAGAAGGGCAGCAAAGAAGCCACTTCTCTCCAGGAAAAACATCAGGGACAGACTGATATTCTGCAAAAGGTACAGGGATTGGACTGCTGAGGACTGGGGTAAAGTCATTTTCTCTGATGAATCCCCTTTCCGATTGTTTGGGGCATCTGGAAAAAAGCTTGTCCGGAGAAGACAAGGTGAGTGCTACCATCAGTCCTGTATCATGCCAACAGTAAAGCATCCTGAGACCATTCATGTGTGGGGTTGTTTCTCAGCCAAGGGAGTGGGCTCACTTACAATTTTTCCTAAGAACACAGCCATGAATAAAGATTGGTACCAACACATCCTCCGAGAGCAACATCTCCCAACCATCCAGGAACAGTTTTGTGGCGAACAATGCCTTTTCCAGCATGATGGAGCACCTTGTACCAGCATGATGGAGCACTTTTGCCAATCACTTGGCAAAAGTGATAACTAAGTGGCTCGGGGAACAAAACATCAATATTTTGGGTCCATGGCCAGGAAACTCCCCAGACCTTAATCACATTGAGAACTTGTGGTCAATCCTCAAGAGGCGAGTGGACAAACAAAAACCCACAAATTCTGACAACTCCAAGCATTGATTATGCAAGAATGGGCTGCTATCAGTCAGGATGTGGCCCAGAAGTTCATTGACAGCATGCCAGGGCGGATTGCAGAGGTCTTGAAAAAGAAGGGTCAACACTGCAAATATTGACTCTTTGCATCAACTTCATGTAATTGTCAATAAAAGCCTTTGACACTTATGAAATGCTTGTAATTATACTTCCGTATTCCATAGTAACATCTGACAAAAATATCTAAAGACACTGAAGCAGCAAACTTTGTGGAAATAAGAATTTGTGTCATTCTCAAAACTTTTGGCCACGACTGTAGTTACTGCTTACCGCCAACCTATTTTCTATCATTTATATATTCCATCTATTCAGCAGATGACAGGCCTATTGTTTTCAGTATTGGCTGTTTGATAGCATTCTTGATTGATCAATCCTGGATTAATATAAATCTAAACAGATTGTTTACGTATGAGGCACAGAAATACCCCTTATGTCAACAGATCCTTAGATTGGCTTTTGAAGTAAAAAGGGTTCAGTTATGGATTAAGGGGTAGATAAGGTGGAAATACACCTTCATTAGTAATTTACTAACATTTCAATATGTACATACTGTATAGTTGATACATATACAACTGATTGTCAAGGGGAAGTAGATTATGTCCTCAGCTTTGTTCAGTAGTCTTTAGATCCAGCAAACTGTAGATGATTGACCAATCTCTGATACAGGAACTATATTATTAGGACAGTTTTTCTTGGAGGTATTAGAATGGATTTGGCTGCATCATCGTCGAGACCTTGGAGCTGATAGAGCAGAGCTAACAGTCAGGCTGAGGCATCAAATGGATCAGCTTTTGATAGCACACACTGTCACGTCCTGGCCATAGATAGCCCTTTTGGCTGCTCATTGGTGTTTTTGGTCAGGACGTGATCAGGGGTGTGTTAATGTTCTATGTTTACATTTCTATGTTGGTTGGTTTGGGTTCCCAATTAGAGGCAGCTGTTAGTCGTTGTCTCTAATTGGGAATCCTATTTAAGTTGATTCCCTGCCCCACTTTCCTGATGGGTTATTGTTTGCATTTGTGTGTGTGTACCTGTGTGTGCCACACCTGCGTTACGGTCGTTGTGTTCTTTCATTTGTTTTGGTGAGTTGCATTTAAAATAAATATGTTTCACTCAACCCTGCACGCTGCGCCTTGGTCCAATTCTGTTGACGATCGTGACACACACACACACACACACACACACGGGGTAGTAACTCTCTGCTTTCCTTCCAATTGCCAACCTTGGGGGCTGAAGCTTCTCACAAATATGCTGTAAATATTGTTTTAATTGGACATGAATCCCTGTTTGTTTATCTGAAATCAGAGAACAAAAAAACTCATTTGTCGATGGATTATCTCTTTCTTGTCTTAGGGGCTTTTATGTTTTATGTTGTTGCGTGTTTATTTATTTATTTCCGAGTCCAAATTTGTCATGATGTTGATTCCCTGTAGTTCTTGTCTTATTCTTCACACTTGATTAGGTTGTGGATATTCTCTCCCTGAAGCCATCACCCTCTTTTTACTTTGACTGTAATGACATACTGACTAATTGTAATACAAAGACCACAGTGGTAGGTTCGCCTATGACAAGTTATATGGGGATTAATGATGAGAAAAGAACAGATTCATAGACACACACCCACACATGCTAATTAACACATTCATCTTATGCCTACTGGAAAATTGAGACAGTACTATCACGACTGATCAAATAACACATTTATGCTAATCAGATTAATGAAAACGAATAACATCAATGGCCAATATCCTGGCAATAAAAATATCCTCTGATGCGAAATACAACCAATAACAATAAACAGTATCCACTGCCCTTCCAATAATAAACACGGTATCATCGTCAGCACTGTAAATAAGATGGTGTAACCCAGTCCGTCAGTCATTCCTCAGTAGTAACTTCCTAACAGCTTGAAGCATATGGAGAGGAAATGGGCGAACGAATGTTGTTGGCAGTTGACCAGCGATTATTAAAAGGGAATGGAAACGCCAACTAACTGTAACTGTAAATCACCATATTGGCATTGTTGCATCATAGGAAGGAAAGAAAATGTTCCAACTCCCCAAAAATACATAGTAAATTACAGGGTAATTAAGGTGTTTTTACAAGTTCCAATGAAACAAGAAGAGGATTCACATGAAAGGCTTTTGGTTGTGATTGCAAGTCTTTGCCTCATGCCCAAGATCAATAGACACAACAGTAGCTTACCTTAAAGGGGCAATCAGCAGTTGCTACATCCATTTTTCACGTTTAACTTAATGATATGTAACCATTGACTCTGGAAGAATGTAACTTATAAATGAGCATAATTCAACTTTCATACCCCATCAGAACCCAAAATATAAGCTTGTTTTACTCCAACGTTTGTAAACAAAGAAAACGTAAACAAACACAATACATTTCACATCAAAATAATAATGACAGTGGTTATAGAGGGTTCAACACCTCAGGAGCAAATGATAGTTGGCTTTTCATAGCTGAGCATTCATAGGTCGAGACAGCAGGTCCAAGAGGGAGAGGGGGAGGGAGAGAGAGAGTCGAAAAAGCAGGTCCGGGACAAGGTAGCACGTCCGTTGAAATTGGTAAAAAAAAAAACACTCCAATTCCCTCTATGGATGGGTGTATCTTTGAATTCGCTGTTGAATGGCCTGATCCTTCTTCATTTTTAGAACACTAGCCAGCTCCCCCAAAGTGACCACCACTCCCTCTCTCTTTGGGCACTCAGGACAGTCTGCTGGGATGGTCATCGAGCCAGATATAAGTTATACAAATCATATTAGGTCATTTCTCTCTCTATATGTCTACATCTGAAATAATATAGTACACTTACCATTTGCACAGCGGTCAACGATGCCGTGTAGAAGCTCAAACCTGAAGCACCATGTCTTTTCCTTCTTGATGGGTTTCACCACACATTTGAGAACTCTTGCTTGAAACGAAGGGCTCTCTCCTTTTTTGTGCCCTGCTGTCTGTCCCCGAATTATAATGGTCCAAGGCAGCCACTCTGAGTCTTGCGACCATCCCCTGCTGGCCGAACTTGTTCCTCTTAAGCACATATTTAGTGTACAGGGCATGTACACTCTTCATCACCTACAAAATAAAATATCTAATTCATGTAAATAGAGATTAATAAATAGGCTACTACAATTATACTGTTAATAATTTTTATTAAATCCATTGGTTGTGGTTATACGTGCAAAACTAAAACAAGGGTTTGTAAAATGTGTTTATTAATTTAGACAAAATATTGCAATACACAGTTGAAGTTGGAAGTTTACGTACACTTAGGTTGGAGTCATTAAAACTTGTTTTTCAACCACTCCACACATTTCTTGTTAACAAACTATAGTTTTTGCAAGTCGGTTAGGGACATCTACTTTGTGCATGACACAAGTAATTTTTACAACAATTTTTTACAGACAGATTATTTCACTTATAATTCACTGTGTCACAATTCCAGTGGGTCAGAAGTTTACATACATTAAGTTGACTGTGCCTTTAAACAGCTTGGAAAATTCAAGAAAATGTCATGGCTTTAGAAGTTTCTGATAGGCTAATTGACATTATTTGAGTCAATTGGAGGTGTACCTGTGGATGTATTTCGAAGCCTACCTTCAAACTCAGTGCCTCTTTGCTTGACATCATGGGAAAATCAAAAGAGATCAGCCAAGACCTCAGAAAAAAAATTGACCACGCAGCAATCATACCACTCAGGAAGGAGACGCGTTCTAAATCCTAGAGATGAACGTACTTTGGTGCGAAAAGTGCAAATCAATCACAGAACAACAGCAAAGAACCTTGTGAAGATGCTGGAGGAAACAGGTAGAAAAGTATCTAACATCCACAGTAAAGCGAGTCCTATATCACAGGAGAGACTGGTGCACTTCACAAAATAGATGGCATCATGAGGGAGGAACATGTTGTGGATATATTGAAGCAACGTCTCAAAACATCAGTCAGGAAGTTAAAGCTTTGTCGCAAATGGGTCTTCCAACTAGACAATGACCCCAAGTCTACTTCCAAAGTTGTGGCAAAATGGCTTAAGGACAACAAAGAGGTGCAGAGGTGACGGTTTTGGAGAGTCTGGCGTGCCCAAAGTAAAATGCCTGCCACTCAGGCTCAGAAAATAGGATATGCACATAATTAGTACGATTGGATAGGAAACACTCTGAAGTTTCTAAAAGTGTGAACATAATGTTTGTGAGTATAACAGAACTGATATAGCAGGCTTTGTCGCAAATGGGTCTTCCAACTAGACAATGACCCCAAGTCTACTTCCAAAGTTGTGGCAAAATGGCTTAAGGACAACAAAGAGGTGCAGAGGTGACGGTTTTGGAGAGTCTGGCGTGCCCAAAGTAAAATGCCTGCCACTCAGGCTCAGAAAATAGGATATGCACATAATTAGTACGATTGGATAGGAAACACTCTGAAGTTTCTAAAAGTGCTAACATAATGTTTGTGAGTATAACAGAACTGATATAGCAGGCAAATACCCGAGGAAAATCCATCCGGAAATGCAGTTTTTGGTGACATTTGGCTCTGTTTGACACTCTCCCCATTGGCAGTACATATGGCTTTCACTAGATGTCAACAGTCTATATACAAAGACTGGGAGTGAATGGAGTAAGAGGAACGGATAGGAACAGGAAATGGTCAGGGGACCTGAAATGTCAACAAGTTTTCTCGGGCGCGAGACTGAATGCGCGCCTCACTGTATTTTCCTTTCATAACATTTAGGTGACCATCCGAGTGAAATATTATCGCTAACATTCATAAAAGGATAGCTAAGGATGCATTATAACTGGTCTTTGATTTGTTTAGGAAAAGTTTATAGCGCCCCACTGCTAGCGCCCCACTGCTCCCTAAGTAGTTAATGCCCTCATCCGTGGCAGCACCTGAGACCCCTGAGTCACTGACTTGAATCATCATAACTATATAGTTGTGATTTTACAATATTTCATTACTGCTTCATTGGGTAATAATAATGATTCTATTACTATCCTAAAGGTAACTCCATACATCTACCAAATACACATTTATGACCCTTAGCCTAGCTACAAAATATAGGTTAGGCTGGAGCTTATCTCAATGTGGTGCAGGCATCTCTCTAATCCCTCTGTCTCCAATCAGTAGCTGTTCTTCACTTCAGTCACATGCAGTCTCCTGGGCAAGGATCAGGTGGGACGCAGAGTCCAGGATGGTGTAAGTGCCAAAGGAGACACAATGGCCTGGTGAATCACACCATGCGTCTCCAGATACGATCAGTGGATTGTCACCAATTGTAGCCAGAATGGCCCCTAGTGAGCTGGGTCCACATGTGGTTAACCTCTGGCACAATGTAGAGGCGCTGTTGTTTTGCGAACTGTCACAGCGACATGGACACCAGGCTGAGGAGGTGATATATTTCTACAAATGTGGATTGAGAGCCGCCAGTAACGAAGACCACTGATGGCACCAACAGATTCCTTGCAAACAACTTTCTCACTCTGGTCTGGGACCCACTTCCTCCTGTGGCCCACAACACACTGTCTCCATGGTGATGGCAAAACCATTTCTTTTCAGGGATGAACTGGTGGCACCTACTCGACAGCCTGGCTCATTGAACAACTCTTTCAGCTTGCTATCAAAGACTAGGTATTTTGGATCTTGCATACACTCTTCGATAGTATCTCTTGGCTCGCACTATGATGATTGTGATTCGAACGTCTCAAGTTCATACAGCGAATCCTGGTCTTCACTCATTTCACTCTCACTCTCCATCAGCTCCATCTGTGGCGGATAGGGGCAGGACTCGGTTGACTACAGATGGTCGTGAGTGCAATCTAGCTGGGCCTCAAGCTCTTAAGTGCTGGTCCCGGTGGACCTCTTCTCCACCTCAGCACAGGAACACTCAGAGCACCCAGAGATCAGTTTGGCATGCTGTACAAACCATTCTTTCCTATTGGTAGAAAAAGATGTGTGCATCTATTAGGCTATAGCTTTATTATTTAAGAATAGCTGCATATACTGTGTAGCCTCCCTTTTATATCCAACATGACCTCAGGGATGACAGATTGTGTCTTGAAGTAAACAATAGCTTTAGAAATAACATGGATTTGCGTGCACCTCCTCCGGCAGTCTGCTCCAGGATGAAAATCTTTTCAAGGATGACAATGTCATCCTGAAAACAAACAAACGTTTTGTTAAGATAGCTGAACCCAAATATATCAGTTGGCATCAACAAGCTACCTGTCTTGTATGCTATGTCAGCACACACACAGGCATGCACGCACGCACACGCATGCACGCACGCACACAAACACAGCAAAGAAAATACAGGGACATTTCTTTGTCAGCAAACATTATCTATGTCAACTTCATTCTATCTAAATGAGGTGGAGCTAACAAAGCATTTCAAAAACAAATCAGCAAAAAATATTACTTGACTATCTTATATGGAAGCTAGCTAGCTAATGAATAACAGGGCTACACAAATTGTGTTGCAATTTTAGTTGCAGTTGAGCACTTGCTAAACTTAGTTGCTGGGGGATGTTACACAAAACACTTCAGACACAATTAATGATTTACCTTCATCTAGAGTTGCAACAAAGTTGTCCAGTGTCTAATGCTAGCCTAGTCCACAACGGTCATTACTCATGATCGGGTTAACTGTCACGTCTGCTCTTGCTCCTCCCCTCCGGCGTACGACGTCACCAGAGTACTAACCACCGGTCCTGGGATTCATAATAACGCACACCTGTGAATCATTTTGAGGTGTGAATCATTATGATTCACACCTGGACTCCATTACGTTCAACATTTCCTCCCCTTTATATGTCACTCTCCCAGGTTCACTCACCTGTTGGTATTGTTCTTGTGTATCAGCGTACTGCCTTATGTTAGTGTCGTGTTCTTGGTTTTGTTTTATTAAAATGTTTCACCTGCACTTGCTTCCGACTCACTGCCCTATCATTACATTAACGTTACCTCAGGCTCCATTGACTCGCGTCGCCTCCTCCATTCAGTTCGGCTTTGGCTTGACACCGAAGTCAGTGATGTTGATGATGGTCAGTAACCCCTACACCGTAACCCTCGATTTTGAAAATGGAGGGACAAGCAGAGGGCTTCAACATAGGCCTATGACTCCTTTCCAACTCCTGGTTACCACATCGAATGTGCCCTTTATCGCAAAGTCTTCCTCCGTGAAGTGCTGGCTGCAGATCCTGCTAGCTCGAGCTGGCACGTCCTTCCTCTTCAGGACATACAGACACTTATTCAAATAGTTGTTGGTCCTTTGATAGTCGATGGTAGCTTACCAATTGATTTTTGTTGGAGCCAATTTGTACAGCCTGGCGCTATAGAGTTCATGTTTGAATTACTGCTTGTTGTTGCCATCTTCATTGTCCGCACCTAACCTCACTTTTTTTGATTCACTCTTGGCGCAAAAACTCAAAACCATTGAACCATTTGCTGATTCCTGCCAGTGACGCACTGGCGTCAGTCATTACTATGGAAATTTCAAATGGGGTTGACCATAGCTGAAATAAACCTTGTTGTATTTTCTTAACTACTTACGGAGTGGTGGGGTGCCGACAATACCCAGTGAAATGTGAGGCGCCAAATTCTAAATCCAAAAGTTGACATTCATCAATATGCAAGTGTTGCATAGACATCAAAAGCTCTGATTCTTGGTGATTTATTTTATCGCTACTTTTGATTTTTGTGATGCCTGTGCTGGTTTGAAATATATCAATATGCAGGAAGTATGTGGGGCGCTGTCCTTAGATAATCAAATGCTATGCTTTCGCCGTAAAGACTGTTGTAAATCGGACAAAGCGGTTTGATTACCAAGATTCTAAGCTAAAGAATGGTGTATGACACTTGTATTTCCATGAATGTTTAATTTTGAATTTCACGCTCTGCAATTTCACCAGATGTTGTCGAGGTAGCACGCTAGCGGGACACTGTTCCGTAAGAAGTTAACCTGTTTAAAGTTCTTACTCACATTGGATACGGAGAGCGTGATCACACAGTCATCTGGAACAGCTGGTGCTCTCATGCATGGTTCAGTGTTGCTTGTCTCAAAGCGAGCACAGAAGGCACTAAGCTTGTCTGGTAGGCTTGCATCATTGGGAAGCTATCTGCTGGGTTTCCCTTTGTAATCCTTGATAGTTTGCAAGCCCTGCTACATCCGACGAGTGTCAGAGCCAGTTTAGTAGGATTCTATCAGTGGCGGTCAGTGATGTTTAACTTCTTAAGGAGCAGCAAGGTGCGCTGGGGCGCTAGCGCCCCACTCCCGACACTACCAGGTGAAATGCAAGGCGCCAAATTCAAAATCCAAAAGTTGAATTATTAAACATGCATCAATATACAAGTGTTTCATAGTCATCAAAAGCTCTGTTTCTTGGCAATATCACAGCGTTGTCAGATTTCAAAAAGGCTCTACGGCGAAAGCACCACATTTGATTGTTTGAGGGTAGCACCTTCAATATTTTTCCATTACCATGAATTCATAAGCCATCACAGTTCATACATAACACATTTCACAGCGAAAACAAATCAATTACCTGTTGAAGAACTTCTGCTGAGGGCTTCCCAAGTGTCCAACGAAGACAATCCATGGTTCTTTTGTTAGAAAAAGTCATGCATTATATCCATAAATCGCCGTTTGGTTGGCGCGTTAGAATGAGAAAATAGAGTCCATTGAAACGTGAAGAGAACTTGTTCAACTTATACCTATAAACTTGTCCAAGAAAATCAAACATAATTGCTAATGTATCCTTAGGAACACTTTAATGTATATGTTGTATAATATTTCAACCGGAATATAAACTGGGCGATAAGAAAGGAAAAAACCACAGAGCGCGCCAGCCGGGAGCGCACATTTTCTTGTAAGGACATCTGTGGGGACACTTCCTTATTCGTCTTCTTCTCTGCTCTAAAAGCAGCTAAGAAGAATCAGAACACTTTCTCGAGACTGTTGACATCCAGGGGAAGCGATAGGTACTGCATTCATGTGCCCTTATATGGGCATTTTCATAAGGGAGGGGTTCCAAATGAGCAATGTGTCAAAACCACTTTTTCCAGGACAGAAATTCCTCGGGTTTTTGCCTGCCATATCCGTTCTGTTATACTCACATACAAAATGTTAACACATTTAGAAAATTCAGGGTGTTTCCTATCCAATGGTACTAAATATGTGCATATCCTATTTTCTGGGCATTTTATTTTGGGCACGCCAGGCTCTCCAAAACGGTCACCTCGTGCGCTACTCCCTAAGAAGTTAAAATGAGGGAGAACAATACATTTTTCATTTCTATTACAGCATATAGGATGCCTCTCATTCATATTCCCTTCACCCAGTTCAATGTAACAGTGATAGGTTTAGGCTACTACATGATACTCAAATTTTCCCCATACCCGTCATGAGGTTGCTACAACCTAGCCTATGAATTAAAGTTTACAACGTAGGGGCACACAGGTCGAGAGACAAATTTGAGGTGACAGACAATGACATTCAATACCGCCTTACACAGTCTTGCCTGCATCTAGCTGATATAGGTTGTAATCATTAGTCCAACAGTTGCAAACAAGAGTTTCTATTGGACAAATTGCTTCTGTTTAAGAAATGTTTTTTCAAATGAATTGCATAAACAGAGTTCATTCTCAAAACAGCCACGTTGTGTTCCTTCTCTTCCATTCACTTGTGGACAAGGCACAACACATCAGCTGTACTTGACCAAGCGAAAAAAACTTTCCAAGTTAAACCGCTACACACAGCCTACATCATTGTCACCATATTAGCTAAAGCAACGCCATAGTCAGCATAGCTAATAGAACTAACGTGTTAGTAAACCCGCTACAATCAAGCAGTAATGTTAGTGTACAGCCAGTAAGCAGTTACACCGGTGGGCCCGAGTGGCAATAAATTAGTAATACCAAAAGTGTAATCAATCTTAGTCCTGTATTGACGCTTTGCCTGTTTAATGGGCCTAGCGTGATTTCTTATAAGCGTCCAGATTAGTGGCCCACTCCTTGAAAGTGGCAGCTCTTGCCTTTAGCTCAGTGTGTATGTTGCCTGTAAATCATGGCTTCTGGTTGGGATATGTAGGTACTGTCACTGTGGGGACGATGTCGTCAATATACTTAGAAATGAAACTGGTGACAAATGTGGTAAACTCCTCAATGCCATCGGAAGAATCCCGGAATATATTCCAGTCTGTGATAGCGAAACAGTCCTGTAGATTAGCATCCGCTCCATCTGACCACTTCCTTATTGAGCGCATCACTGCTAGATACACAACCGACCCCGCGGATCTTACCAGATGCTGCTGTTCTGTCCTGCCGATGTATGGAAAACCCAGCTAACTGTATATTGTCCATGTCCTTGGTCAGCCATGACTCTGAAAATAATAGTATATTAGAGTTATTATTAATGTCCCATTGATAGGATAGTCTCGAACTGAGTTTATCCAGTTTGTTCTGCAGCAATTGCACATTTGCCAATAAAACAAAGGGTAGGACCGGTTTATTTACTCACGCCATAGTCTCATCAATGTGCCCAAACGGTGACCTCTATAGCGATGTCTTTTCATTTCATAGCTTTCTGCGGTCATAGAAAACAATGATGGAAACATTATGACCCAAACAATTAAGATCAGTGCAAAAAAACACACAAAATAGCAGAATTGGTCAGGAACCTGTAAAACAGTGGCTATGCATCCCAGTGCCATCTTCACCTAGTCACATAGTCAAGGTGCTTACAAATCATGACCAGAGTAATTCCTTTTCACATGGGCCCGCACATTCTAAAATTGCCTCTGCCTCAGACAACCTTGTTGGAGTTGAAATGCAATGCAGTGTTCAATACTAATTGCAACATTAACCACAACAGTGTCTCCAAATGGCCTTTCTTTGACGTAAGCAGAGTTAAACAGCATTTGATGAATTGCCACTGCAGAGCTAGCCCTAATGTTCTGGGGTCATCTTCACTGCGCTGATCTGGCCCAAATGAGTAAGGCTGGTTTAGCCACTGCTTTTCACCATGATCCTTTCAAGAGAGCAGGGAATAGCATCACAACCTTTAAAATACGAACCTAAAAGTTTTGGCTATCGTGTCAATTACATGACCTGATGTAATAGCCAATTGTAGTTTACTTTTCAATCACTGCTATGTGTATGTGTCAATGAAAGCAGTCAGAATAACCAAAGCCATTCCCGTGGAGCTGTCCATGGTGCTGAAGTACACACGGCATATTCACTAGTGCACGGAAAGTAATACACAGTTTATTTATGCTTCTTGCATCCACATGACTAGAGAATTGTTTGTTATTTCTATCTGAGCCATTCCTAACATTGGAAGCAGCTCATGCCCTGAACAACAAATCAATTGGTATTATGCTTGGTGTTTTCTAAGCAACAAATAGCCAACAACTACAACGTTTGTTGAGTTATACAAACAAAAACATTTGAGGGCGTTCTAGTTCATGTTTTTGTGAAAGACTCACCACAAGAGGGTGGGGGAGGGAGAAAGGAGGAAAGAGGATGAAGGGAAGGAGCGGAGGGGGCAGGTAGACAGTTTAGGGAAGCAGGTAGATATAGGTGAGATGGGGTCACAGACTCTGCACACAGGATGAATTTAAAGCTGTAGACCTAGGAGAGATATAGGTGAGAAAATCAATAGGGCTCAGTGGAGTCTCACAGCTCCAGTGACCTGGACAACTGGTAGCTCACCCTGAAAACAGAAAAACAAAAACAATGAGAGGTCAATATACAGGCCCCATGGCGATCTAATGTCACCTTCCCTATATACCTGAGTGTGGAATTGAAGTCAACCAGCATGGCCCCTTGAAACAAACACCATTACTCCCCACAAGTATACTATGACTATGATCCAGAAAGAGTGGCTGCATCGTTCTTACCACTGTTGTTTATATGGATACATACAGTGGGGCAAAAAAGTATTTAGTCAGCCACCAATTGTGCAAGTTCTCCAACTTAAAAAGATGAGAGAGGCCTGTAATTTTCATCATAGGTACACTTCAACTATGACAGACGAAATGAGAAAAAGAAATCCAGAAAATCACATTGTAGGATTTTTAATTTATTTATTTGCAAATTATGGTGGAAAATAAGTACTTGGTCAATAACAAAAGTTTATCTCAATACTTTGTTATATACCCTTTGTTGGCAATGACAGAGGTCAAACGTTTTCTGTAAGTCTTCACAAGGTTTTCACACACTGTTGCTGGTATTTTGGCCCATTCCTCCATGCAGATCTCCTCTAGAGCAGTGATGTTTTGGGGCTGTCGCTGGGCAACACGGACTTTCAACTCCCTCCAAAGATTTTCTATGGGGTTGAGATCTGGAGACTGGCTAGGCCACTCCAGGACCTTGAAATGCTTCTTACGAAGCCACTCCTTCGTTGCCCGGGNCTTGTGATCATTTTGACCCCACGGGGTGAGATCTTGCGTGGAGCCCCAGATCGAGGAAGATTATCAGTGGTCTTGTATGTCTTCCATTTCCTAATAATTGCTCCCACAGTTGATTTCTTCAAACCAAGCTGCTTACCTATTGCAGATTCAGTCTTCCCAACCTGGTGCAGGTCTACAATTTTGTTTCTGGTGTCCTTTGACAGCTCTTTGGTCTTGGCCATAGTGGAGTTTGGAGTGTGACTGTTTGAGGTTGTGGACAGGTGTCTTTTATACTGATAACAAGTTCAAACAGGTGCCATTAATACAGGTAACGAGTGGAGGACAGAGGAGCCTCTTAAAGAAGAAGTTACAGGTCTGTGAGAGCCAGAAATCTTGCTTGTTTGTATGTGACCAAATACTTCTTTTCCACCATAATTTGCAAATAAATTCATTAAAAATCCTACAATGTGATTTTCTGGATTTTTTTTCCTCATTTTGTCTGTCATAGTTGAAGTGTACCTATGATGAAAATTACAGGCCTCTCTCATCTTTTTAAGTGAGAGAACTTGCACAATTGGTGGCTGACTAAATACTTTTTTGCCCCACTGTATGTGTAGATTGCAAGAGTGAGTCATTCTGTAGACACAATGACCAATCTGTTTATCGTCTATGTCTGTATATTATGTTTATTGTGGCCGCACCATTTAACCAATTCAAATTCCTGTACATACAAACAGGGGTGTAACTTTGGTTTTAGAAGTGGGGGGAACATAACTTTTTTAAGTTTTTTTATCCAGTTGGATATACACTCCAAACAGCCTATGACACTGAGGGGCAGTGTTGATATAGTTAATGTCGGTTTGCCTGAGGCTGATGCCGTGCAGGCGTTTGTACACATGCAACATACACACACTCTCATTGAAATGCACACATGTGCACATACACGGACACACACACATGTAAATAGTGCCATACATGCACTCAGACCTATTCAGTTGGCCTTGCTGTTATGATTTTTGTTGACATTGATGTCTTTAGTTTTTTCTCTTTTGTTAATTTTGTTGGTTGTTGGTGCATGGGGAGGGGGGGGAATGGAATTATTGTAATTTTTATAAAAAAAATCTTGGGGGGGGGGACTGTGGGGGGCGTTCTCGGATGGTTGAGGGGCAGTTCTTGGGGAACTGTGGGGAGGATCCTAGAGGGATGGTGGCCTGGCGGTTGGAAGCTTGGGCTGGTAGCTGAGGAATTGCTATTTCGGGGCTATTTTTTGACCTTGTGGGAGATCTGCCGATGTGCCGTTGAGCAGGGCGTTGACCCTGGCTGCTTCTGTGTGTCGCTCTGGATGGAAGGCTGTTAGATGACTAATGTGATGTAGCAAGCATATTGTATGTTTTACACGTACCAACAAACAGGTGTAATCATTCTACAGTGGTCCGTGGAGCGTACGATCAAACTGGTTTGATTAGAAAGCTTATTTAGAACGTCCAGTTTCGATTGATGCAACAGTCAGCATTTGAGCTCACCACACGTTTTTTCAAATCAAATTGTATTGTCACATGCGTTGAATACAACAGGTGTAGACCTTACAGTGAAATGCTTATTTACGAGCCCATAAGCAAAAGCAGTTTAAAAAAAATATGGATAAGAATAAGAGAGTAAAATATCAATAGCGAGACTATATACAGGGGGCTACCAATACAGAGTCAATGTGCGGGGGCACTGGTTAGTTGAGGTAGTATGTACATTTAGGTAGAGTTATTAAAGTGACAATGCGTAGATGACAACAGAGAGTAGCAGTGGTGTAAAGGGGGGTGGGAGGTGCGGGGGGGCAATGCAAATAGTCTAGGTAGCCATTTGACTAGATGTTCAGGAGTCCTATGGCTTGGGGGTAGAAGCTGTTTAGAAGCCTCTTGGACCTAGACCTGGCGGCGCACCGGTACCGCTTGCCGTGCGGTAGCAGAGAGAACAGTCTATGACTAGGGTGGCTGGCCTTCCTCTGACACCGCCTGGTAACAAGGTCCTGGATGGCAGGAAGTTTGGCCCCAGTGAAGTACTGGGCTGTTCGCACTACCCTCTGTAGTGCCTTGCGGTCGGAGGCCGAGCAGTTGCCAAACCAGGCAGTGATGCAACCATTTAGGATGCTCTCGATACTGCAGCTGTAGAACCTTTTGAGGATCTGAGGACCCATGCCAAATATTGTCAGTCTCCTGAGGGGGAATAGGTTTTGTCGTGCCCTCTTCACGACTGTTTTGGTGTGCTTTGACCAAGTTAGTTTGTTGGTGATGTGGACACCAAGGAACTTGAAGCTCTCAACCTGCTCCACTGCAGCCCCGTCGATGAGAATGGGGGCGTGCTCGGTCCTCTTTTTCCTGTAGTCCACAATCATCTCCTTTGTCCTGATCACGTTGAGGGAGAGGTTGTTGTTTGACCTCCTCCCTGTAGGCTGTCTCATCGTTGTCAGTGATCAGAGTCGTGCCTGGCCGTGCAGTCATGAGTGAACAGGGAGTACAGGAGGGGACTGAGCACGCACCCCTGAGGGGCATTTGTGTTGAGGATCAGCGTAGCGGATGTGTTTTTACCTACCCTTACCACCTGGGGGCGGCCCGTATCCAGTTGCAGAGGGAGGTGTTTAGTCCCAGGGTCCTTAGCTGATTGATGAGCTTTGAGGGGCACTATGGTGTTGAACGCTGAGCTGTAGTCAATGAATAGCATTCTCACATAAGTGTTCCTTTTGTCCAGGTGGGAAAGGGCCGTGTGGAGTGCAATAGAGATTGCATCATCTGTGGATTTGTTGGGGCGGTATGCAAATAGGAGCGGGTCTAGGGTTTCTGGGATGATGGGGTTGATGTGAGCCATGACCAGCCTATCAAAGCACTTAATGGCTAAAGACATGAGTGCTACGGGTCGGTAGTCATTTAGTGAGGTTACCTTGGTGTTATTGGGCACAGGCACTATGGTGGTCTGCTTAAAACATGTTGGTATTACAGGCTCAGACAGGGAGACGATGAAAATGTAATTGAAGACACTTGCCAGTTGGTCAGCGCATGCTCGGAGTATACATCCTGGTAATCCGTCTGGCCGTGCGGCCTTGTGAATGTTGACTTGTTTAAAGGTCTTACTCACATCAGCTGCGGGGAGCGTGATCACTCAATCTTCTGGAACAGCTGGTGCTCTCATGCATGTTTCAGTGTTATTTGCTTCGATGCGAGCATAGAAGTAGTTTATCTTGTCTGATAGGCTTGTGTCACTGGGCAGCTCTCAGCTGTGCTTGCCTTTTTAGTCTGTAATGTTTTACAGGCCCGCCACACATTTTTTCACAGAAACATTTTGCGCAAACACAGTCCTTACAAAGTCATGTCCTGAATGCAACAAGTTTATTTTTGGATGCAATGTTCAGACTTTCACAGAAGTAGCAACTGCATATACAATCATCTGAACTGGAAATTGTAAGCCGCATTAGTCCTAGTGCTAACTGAGGAAATATTGACGTAACACAAGCGGTCATATTTAGATAACGCTATGAATTAGCTAATAGCAATTACTATTTATAATTCATCACATCATGGGTGAGTTCAACATTAATCTAAATTATTGAGTGAAACACTTTCTAGTAATCGAAAGTAATCCGATGATGGGTAGTTTGTGCACACCACAATGTTTGTTTTGCGCGTCAACCAAAGATAATAAGAGGAAACAAGATGAGTTTGGTCTGGCGGAGTTCCTCTGTCCAGTGTCTGTGTTATTTTGCCTATGTTAATCTTTTCTTTTTATTGGCCAGTCTGAGACATGGCTTTTCTTTGCAACTCTGCCTAGAATGCCAGCATCTAGGAGTCGCCTCTTCACTGTTGATGATGAGACTGGTGTTCTGCGGGTACTATTTAATGAAGCTGCCAGTTGAGGACTTGTGAGTCGTCTGTTTCTCAAATTAGACACTCTAATGTACTTGTCCTCTTGCTCAGTTGTGCACCGGGGCCTCCCCCTCCTCTTTCTATTCTGGTTAGAGCCAGTTTGCGCTGTTCTGTGAAGGGAGTAGTACACAGCGTTGTACGAGATCTTCAGTTTCTTGGCAATTTCTCGCATGGAATAGCCTTCCTTTCTCAGAACAAGAATAGACTGACGAGTTTCATAAGAAAGTTCTTTGTTTCTCGCCATTTTGAACTAGTCTAAAGAAGGACAGTTTTATTGCTTCTGCAATCAGAACAACAGTTTTCAGCTGTGCTAACATAATTGCAAAAGGGTTTTCTAATGATCAATTAGCCTTTTAAAATTATAAACTTGGATTAGCTAACACAACATGCCACTGGAACACAGGAGTGATGATTGCTGATAATGTGCCTCTGTACGCCTATTTAGATATTCCATTAAAATTCAGCCGTTTCCAGCTACAATAGTCATTTACAACATTAACATTGTCTACACTGTATTTCGGATCAATTTGATGTTATTTTAATGGACAAAAAAATGCTTTTCCTTCAAAAACAAGGACATTTGTAAGTGACCCCAAACTTTTGAATGGTAGTGTACATACATACTGTATGCTTCATTAGAAATGACAACAAAATAATGTACTTACTTTGATAGGAACGCACACATGTCCAAAGTTATTATTTGTAAGGAAAACAAAAAGGAAGGTAATGTGAGTGCCAGCCATAAAATGTGCCAATTCGTGCACAACTGCACGTCTGCATTGAAACATTGGTGAAGTGTGTGGACTTTCCTCAATGAGAGAAGTTTGTCTGGCTAAGTAAAGCCTCAAACATAAATGATCTGCAACGCTGAAATGGGCTACTTCTATGCGAATTAAGGAGGAGGCAGAACACACCTCAATTCAAACTGTTGTTAGAAAATACAACTTGTTAGAAAGTAATCTGAAATTGACAAGTTGTAACATAGTCTATATATAATTAACAGGCAGCGTGTGTTAACTGTCTTGTTGCGTAACAATCACATTATGGAACAGTGAGTACATTCTCACATCACGTGCATAAAACAGCTGATGACCGGGTTGACCGTTTGAGATATTCGGAACTCACGTATGAAAATGTTCATTATAAAATAAAATAAACAGCCTACCCGACCGCTTGGAGGCGTCCGCGTAGTCCTAAAGTACACCTTCCCTCATTTTGTAACACATTCCAATGATAAAATTGGCGGGGAAAAAAATGCATTTTCAGAATGTGGGGGGACATGTGCTACCCGTCCCCAGTGAAAGTCCCCAGCGCCCCAACAATGATATACATTCTGATTCTGATTCCAAGAATTATAGCAAACCTTGCAATAATGAGAGATTAACGACTGTTGAGTCTATCTCTCCACAATAAACTATATATGGATGTGACATAGGATGACTGTTTTTCTTGTATAATAAGGATCCGCCCCTTTTTTTCAATGTTCACCTAAAATGACATACCCAAATCTAACTGCCTGTAGCTCAGGATCTGAAGCAAGGATATGCATGTTCTTAATACCATTTGAAAGGAAACACCGACGTTTGTGGAAATGTTAAATTAATGTAGGAGAATATAACACACTAGATCTGGTAAAAGATAATACAAAGAAAAACACTTTTTTAATATTTTTTTGTACAATCATCTTTGAAATGCAAGAGAAAGGCCATCATGTATTATGCCAGCCCAGGCACAATTTAGATTTTGGCCACTAGTTAGCAGCAGTGTATGCACAAAGTTTTAGACTGAACCAATGAACTATTGCATTTATGTTCAACATTTTGTACTGGCCAAATGTGCCTAATTGGTTTATTAATACATGTTCAAGTTCACAACTGTGCACTCTCCTCAAACAATGGCATGGTATTATTTCACTCTAATAGCTACTGTAAATTGCACAGTGCAGTTAGATTAACAAGAATGTAAGCTTTCTGACAACATCAGATATGTCTATGTCCTGAGAAATGTTCTTGTTACTTACAACCTCTTGCTAATCACATTAGCCTATGTTAGCTCAACCGTCCCGTGGGGGACCCACCGATCCTGTAGAGGAAAACAGTGTTGTTTGTATGGAGAGAAACAAGTGTAAATGCATATTAAAAATATGCTTTGAGTAAAACACTTGAACAGATATTAATTTACCACAACTCAAGCTCTGCCAGGTTGTATGGGGAGCATTGCGACACAGCTATTTTTAGGTCTCTCCAGAGATGTTTGATCAGGTTCAAGTCCGGGTTCTTGCTTGGCCACACAAGGACATTCAGAGACTTGTCCCAAAGCCACACCTGCATTGTCTTGGCTGTGTGCTTATGGCCGTTGGCAGGCAGGGTAGCCCAGTGGTTAGAGTGTTGGACTAGTAACCTAAAGGTTGCAAGTTAAAATCCCTGAGCTGGTACAAATCAGTCGTTCTGCCCCTGAACAGGCAGTTTAACCCACTGTTCCTAGGCCGTCATTGAAAATAAGAAATTGTTCTTAACTGACTTGCCTAGTAAAATAAAGGTCAAATAAAATGTCCGTTGTCCTGTTGGAAGGTGAACCTTCGCCCCAGTCTGACGTCCTGATAACTCTGGAGTTGGTTTTCATCAAGCATCTCACTGTACTTTGCTCCATTCATCTTTCCATCAATCCTGACTAGTCTCCTAGTCCCTGCCACTGAAAAACATCACCACAGCATGATGCTGCCACCACCATGCTTCGCCGTAGGGATGGTGACAGGTTTCCTCCAGATGTGACGCTTGGCATTCAGGCTAAATAGTTAAATATTGGTTTCATCAGGCCAGAGAATCTTGTTTCTCATGATCTGAGAGTCCTTTAGGTGCCTTTTGGCAAACTCAAATCGGGTTGTCATGTCCCTTTTACTGAGGAGTGGCTTCCGTCTGGACACTGTATGATAAAGGCCTGATTGGTGGAGTGCTGCAGAGATGGTTGTCCTTCTGGAAGGTTCTCCCATCTCCACAGAGGAACTCTGGAGGTCTGTCAGAGTGACCATCGGGTTCTTGATCACCTCCCTGACCAAGTCCCTTCTCCTCCTATTGCTCAGTTTGGCCAGGTGGCCAGCTCTAGTAAGAGTCTTGGTGGTTCCAAACGTTTTTCATTTAAGAATGATGGAGACCACTGTGTTCTTGGGGACCTTCAATGCTGCAGACATTTTTGGTACTCTTCCCCAGATCTGTGCCTCAACACAATCCTGTCTCGGAGCTCTACGGACAATTCCTGCGACCTCATGGCTTGGTTTTGCTTTGAAATAAACGTTCAACTGTGGGACCTTATATAGACAGGCGTGTGCCTTTCCAACTCATGTCCAATCAATTTAATTTACCACAGGTGGACTCCAATCAAGTTCTAGAAATATCTCAAGGATGATCAATGAATGCACCTGAGCTCTATTTCGAGTCTCATAAAAAAGGGTCTGAATACTTATGTTAATAAAGTATTTCTGTTTTTATTTTATTACATTTATGGGCTATTATGGGCAATTGTGTGTAGATTGATGAGGATTTTTATTGAATACATTTTAGAATAAGGCTGTAACGTAACAAAATGTGGAAAAAAGGAAGGGGTCTGAATACTTCCGAATGCACTGTACAGTACATCATCATACATTATTATCATCATCATCATCATCAACATTGTTTCCATCATCTTCACCGCCATTATCGTCGTTGTCTTCATCATTGTTGTCACGATCTTCGGTTTAGTATTCTTTGTCATCAACTACAAAAACAACATACAGACAACATGACACGGTGATGATAATACAAGTATGAAATCCTTGTTTTTTACCACGTTTAGTCAATACATACGTTAAAGACATCAATGGAATTCTACAAAAACAATGGAAATGTATTGGAAACGCCACACCTGTACCCCCCCCACCCCCATAGGGGATAGATCCAAAAATGTTGTATTAAATTGTCAAAAAAGCAACAATTACATATTGCAGAGTTTTTAAACTTACCATAAATTCTTTAAGAATATACAGTACCAGTCAAAAGTATGGACACACCTACTCATTCAAGAGTTTTTCTTTATTTTTACTATTTTCTACGTAGTAGAATAATAGTGACTCACCACCTGGATTTGGTCTTATGTAGCAACATTTGAATTTCTGTTTTTTACATTGGATAAAAGTAGACACTCAGAACTACAAAATGGTACGTAATACATTGAATATGAGGAAACAATGGGAAAGTAATTCTGCTTTGAAAGTTGATCCACTTGTAAACTCACTTTTGAGAAAACCGTCTATCAATGATTTGGTACTACTATTGGAGAGCCAAGGGATCAAATCTAATTTTATTTGTCACATACACATGGTTATCAGATGTTAATGCGAGTGTAGCGAAATGCTTATGCTTCTAGTTCTGAGAGTGCAGTAACATATAACAAGTAATCTAACAATTCCCCAACAGCTACCTAATACACACAAATCTAAAGGGGTGAATGAGAATATGTACATGTAAATATATGGATGAGCAATGACCGAGCGGCATAGGCAAGGTGCAAAAGATGGTATAAAATACAGTATATACATGTGATATGAGTAATGATGGCTTGTGTTACGTCAATCTTTCCTCAGTTAGCGCTAGGACAAATGTGGTCTACATTTTTCCGGTTTGGATGATTGTGTTATGCTATAGAGACTTCTGTGAATATCTGAACATTGCATCCAAAAATAAACTGCTCACATTCTGGACATAACTTTGTAAGGACTGTGTTTGTGTAAATAGTTTCTGAAAAAACAGTGTAGCAAGCTCAAATGCAGATAGTTGCCTCATTTGAAACTGGCCGTTCTAAATAAGCGTTCTAATCACACGGGTGTGATCGTACGCTTCAGGGACCACTGTAGAATGATCACACCCGCATGATGGTAAGTGTGAAAGGGTTAAAGTGGCCAGTGATTGGTTCTCAATGTAGGCAGCAGCCTCTCTGAGTTAGTGATTGCTGTTTAGCAGTCTGATGGCCTTGAGATTGAAGCTGTTTTTCAGTCTCTCTGTCCCAGCTTTGATGCACCTGTACTGACCTCACCTTCTGGATGGTAGCGGTGTGAACAGGCAGTGGCTCGGGTGGTTGATGTCCTTGATGATCTTTTTGGCCTTGCTGTGACATGATGTAGGTGTCATGGAGGGCAGGTAGTTTGCCCCCGTTAATACGTTGTGCAGACCGCACCACCCTCCGGCGAGCATTGCAGTTGATGGCAGTGCATTTGCCTGACCAGGCTGTGATACAGCCCGACAGGATGCTCTCGATTGTGCATCTGTAAAAGTTTGTGAGGGTTTTGGGTGACAAGACACATTTCTTCAGAATCCTGAGGTTGAAGAGGCTCTGTTGCACCTTCTTCACCACACTGTCTGTGTGAGTGGACCATTTCAGTTTGTCTGTGATGTGTACGCGGAGGAACTTACAACCTTTCACCTTCTCCACTGCTGTCCCTTAGATGTGGATAGGTGGGTGCTCCCTCTGCTGTTTCCTGAAGTCCACGATCATCTCCTTTGTTTTGTTGACGTTGAGTGAGAGGTTGATTCCTGACACCACACTCCAAGTGCCCTCACCTCCTCCCTTTAGGCTTTCTCGTCGTTGTTGGTAATCAAGCCCACTACTGTTGTGTTGTCTGCAAACTTGATGATTGAGTTGGAGGCGTGCTTGGCCACACAGTCGTGGGTGAACAGGGAGTACAGGAGGCACAGTCCTTGTTAGCGGGCTGTATTATCCTCAGAGCGGGCAAAGAAGTGTTTAGTTTCCGACAACAATTCAGAGAGAGACATGTTTCCATGAAACAGAGAATTTTACGATCTCTGATGTCTCTCTGGAAGGCAACCCTTGCTCGAATTTCGTCTACCTTGTTGTCAAGAGACTGGACATTGGCTAGTAGTATACTCGGGAGCGGTGTGCATTTGCACATCTACGGAGCCTGGTCAGGTGGCCGCTTCGTCTGCTCCTTCTGTGGTGTCGTTGTTTTGGATCGCCTACTGGAATTAGCTCCATTGTCCTGGGTGGTGGTCTGAACAGAGGATCTACTTGGGGAAAGTCTTCCTGGTCGTAATGTTGGTAAGTTGACATTGCTCTTATGTCCAATAGTTCTTCCTGGCTGTATGTAATAAGACTTTCCTGGGGTAACAATGTAAGAAATAATACATAAAAAAAAATAGAAATACTGCAAAGTTTCCTAAGAACTCGAAGTGAGGCTACCGTCTCTGTCGGCGCCATGCTGGCAATCTTCTTTGTCTACACCCATTCAGCATTGATCACACCCTCTTAAGCCTTAGCCCCACCCATCTCTTCAAGGGTTGATCCAACCATTCTGTACTAACTTGCCAGCTACTTCCAGACATCTAAGAGAGAGAGAACTGCTCACTGAACATTACTTGCCCTATCGCTGTGGTTTTGCGTTCAGAGCACACACTGGACGCTCTGGCCAATAAGTAGGGTTGTTCCGAAACCTCACAAGTACAGTAAAGCACCCAAGCTAACTGACTAACATTGGCTAGCTACTTCCAGACACATAATGAGATAACACCCCACTCTGACCATTTCACTCTCCCTAGCAGAGCTGGTTAGGCTTTTTTAATGTTATCCAGAGCATTGGTGAATGAAACTGTGCAGCTGGCAACAATTGAATTATGCTTTGGTGCCGACGTTTACTGATACCGGACGTATTCAATGGGTGTTGTGCATTAAAAAATGCACCAGTTATTCTGCGCTCTGGCACACTAAGACAAGAGTCTTCTGTTAACTACTTAGGGAGTGGTGGGGCACTACCCGGTGAAATGCAAGTCGCCAAATTCAAAATCCAAAGCAGAGCTTTTGATGACTATGCAACACTTGTATATTGATGAATGTTTAATAATTCAACTTTTGGATTTTGAATTTGGTGCCTTACATTTCACCGGGTAGTGTCGGGAGTGGCCCGCTAGCGCACCGATACTCCCTAAGTAGTTTTAACATGTGAAAATATTTGTATGAACATAATAAGATTCAACAACTAAGACATAATCTGAACAAATTCCACAGACATGTGACTAACATAAATGGAATAATGTGTCCCTGAACAAAGGGGGGGCTCAAAAATCTAAAGTAAAAGTCAGTATCTGGTGTGGCCACCAGCTGTACTGCAGTGCATCTCCTCCTCATGGACTGCACCAGATTTTCCAGGACTTGCTGTGAGATGTTACCCCACTCTTCCACCAAGGCACCTGCAAGTTCCCGGAAATTTCAAGGGGGAATGGCCCTAGCCCTCACTCACCCTCCGATCCAACAGGTCCCAGACGTGCTCAATGGGATTGAGATCCGGGCTCTTCGCTGGCCATGGCAGAACACTGACATTCCTGTCTAGCAGGAAATCACACACAGAACGAGCAGTATGGCTGGTGGCTATTGTCATGCTGGAGGGTCATGTCAGGATGAGCCTGCAGGAAGGGTACCACATGAGGGAGGAGGATGTCTTCCCTGTAACGCACAACGTTGAGATTGCCTGCAATGACAACAAGCTCAGACCGATGATGCTGTGACACACCGCCCCAGACTATGACGGACCCTCCACCTCCAAATCGATCCCACTCCAGAATACAGGCCTCCTTGTAATGCTCATTCCTTCGACGATAAACGCAAATCTGACCATCACCCCTGGTGAGACAAAACCGCGACTCGTCAGTGAAGAGCACTTTTTGCCAGTCCTGTTTGGTACAGCGACGGTGGATTTGTGCCCATAGGCGACGTTGTTGCCGGTGATGTCTGGTGAGGACCTGCCTTACAACAGGCCTACAAGCCCTCAGTCCATCCTCTCTCATTCTATTGCGGACAGTCTCAGCACTGATGGAGGGATTGTGCGTTCCTGGTGTAACTCAGGCAGTTGTTGTTGCCATCCTGTACCTGTCCCGCAGGTTTGATGTTCGGATGTACCGATCCTGTGCAGGTGTTGTTACACGTGGTCTGCCACATCGAGGACGATCAGCTGTCTGTACTGTCTCCCTGTTGCGCTGTCTTAGGCGTCTCACAGTACGGACATTGTAATTCATTGCCCTGCCCACGTCTGCAGTCCTCATGCCTCCTTGCAGCATGCCTAAGGCACGTTTACGCAGATGAGCAGGGACCCTGGGCATCTTTCTTTTGGTGTTTTTCAGAGTCAGTAGAAAGGCCTCTTTAGTGTCCTAAGTTTTCATAACTGTGACCTTAATTGCCTACCGTCTGTAAGCTGTTAGTGTCTTAACGACCGTTCCACAGGTGCATGTTCATTATTTGTTTATGGTTCATTGAACAAGCATGGGAAACAGTGTTTAAACCCTTTACAATGAAGATCTGTGAAGTTATTTGGATTTTTACAAAATATCTTTGAAACACAGGGTCCTGAAAAAGGGACTTTTCTTTTTTTGCTGAGTTTACATGTTATCACGCTTAGTGATAGACCCTGTAGTCATAGGAGACATAATTTACTCTTCAACCTGTCATTACCCTCTCCCGCTTTTTAATTCCCTGTACACCGGACAGCTAAACTGACGCATGCTCAATTTGCTGTACCCACTCCCGTTCACTAAGATGTGCGCCTCCAAAGGGGTCTATAACGAATAGTTTTCTCTCCTGAACTTTCCACAGTGAAAGCCAGTGGCATAGGCAGAAATTGTTGTGTGGCTGGGTATACATGAAAGTGACTGGGCCAACATTTTCCAGCAAATAATAAACAAAATTACCCTAACATATTTAAGTGACAATTAGGGAAATCACATTGCATCATTTAACGCATAACACATGATAAATGTAGACAAGAAACACCACACATTTCCCTTTGCTAACAAGCCCGTTATTACTGTCAAATAGGCAGCGCAACTGCACAAACGCTTACAACAACAGAGCTGGCAAAACAGGCTGACTGTCTGAGTCCGACAGTAAACAAACATAATGAATACACAACAGATCTATCAGCAACATATTTAGAGAGAGAGCAAGAGAGAGAGGGGAGAGATTATAAATCAGACAAGTGCTGTGATAAAAATGGGGAAAGTTATACTGTCACAAAATATGGAGAATGGATAAAATGTTCAGTCTGTCCATCTCAGCACCTGGAATATGCGAAAAAAGCATATTGCTCAAAGAAGAAAGGAGGAATAGAAATAAAAAGCCCTGAATGTTTTTTCATTAAGCCAAAACACGAACACTTTGAAATTAACAGCTCACTTTGAATAAACAAATATATAGGCAAGCATGAAAACATGAAATCATTATACATAATATCAAGGCAGGTAAGAATATAGTAGCTCACTTGAATCAGCAAACATATAAGCCTGGCCTATAAAGGCAGGCATGATAACATGAAATCATCATACATATAGTATCAAGGCGGGTATGAATATAGTAACCTAGCTCACTTTGAATTGAACACATGAACACATGAAAACATTAGGCTAAATTATTTTTAAAAAACTGCATTCAGGCTTACCTGTTCTTGTGTGTTTCACATTTTGCAGCACAAGATCTGATGGATGTTTTTGATCCGGCCAGTGGTGGAGAAGAGTCTGGCAACACTACATCAAGTTCAAGTTCCAGTTTTAGAATAGAATAAACATTTTAGCATAAGTATAATACAGAAAGTCATGATATATAAAGTCATAGAAAGGGTGATGATGGCCCTATTGATGTCAGGGAAAATGTCAGAGGTGCAACTCTCCAGAAAATTGATAAGGGATTGTTCTGACCCCCTCCACTTTCCGATGCAGTTGCTAAATAAACATGGTTAATTCAGCATCCTCAACATACAGTATAAATGCCAGTTATCACAGGGGGTCTGCAGTGATTCTTTCAGTGTTGCATCTTTGGGCAGCTGCTATACACAATTATAGTTTTTGGATCATATGTGGATATGAATTTAAAAAGTTGCCCTTATTAAGGGCCTCTTACTCTCCCTATGTCCATAGCCTATGTCCTGTTTAGCACATAGCATAAGAATGCCCATAACCACTTTGACGTGATCACAATTCCTCTCTACAAATGAATAGTCCAAGGCCTCAAAGTTAAATAGATGAATAACTTTACCACGGCTTTGATTGTGATGGCTTGCACTGTAGCCTTCAAATCCAGTGCAAAAGATTGGGGTTTGCTAGGCTGGTGCTTGACGTATGCCTCACAAAGATGCTTCCAATCCTTATGTCAGTTTCTAACAAACAAACCTTCCAAAGTGGCCTCGTGGAAATGTATACATATTTTATAGAAAACAGTATCCTTTAACAAACTGTAGACAAGAAAACTGTCCATATCACTTCCAAGAGAAACCCTGTGATTTTCCATTGATTACTGTAGTGGGGAGCATTCACATTTTTGGTTGTGTGGGTGGTTTGTCAACTGTAGACAAATCCGCAGGTGGACTAATGATGACATGCTCACCATGATGAGGCAGGGCCGGGGGATGGCGAGCTAGCTGGGTTATGGAAGTCAAAGCAGTAGCCATGCGAACCTCTTCATGGGCTGACATGCTAGCCTCCTCATGGGATGAGAGATTGACAGATTGGGCTCGGCCGGTAGAGGTTGTCAAGCAGGTGTTATTTCTTCATCTTCCAACTGTGGCTTTTTGAAAAAGCGCGTGAGTGAACTTTGTTTCACCATACTGTTACTTGTGACTGACTACACTCTTATAAAAAAAAATCCTAACGGGTTCTTCGGCTGTCCTAATAGGGTAACCCTTCTTGGTTCCAGGTAGAACCCATCTGGCTTCTACCTGGAACCAAAAAGGGTTATTCAAAGGGTTCTCCTATGGAGACAACTGAAGAACCCTTTTAGTGGGGCGCCGCCCCTAAAATCCTAATGATAGAGCTGCCACTGTTCCATTAACCTCTTTACCACATGTAGTGTATACTAGCCGATACTCTGTGTTGTTATCTGCCTCTATATCCATGCAGTGTTTTCCTGGCAGACTACCTTTTCAAAGCCATGGCATGAATGTTTACCCTCTCCTTATTTGTTTACTTCTTAAAAGTGAATAAATAAAGGCTCCCCGGTTCTTATTTCAAACATTTAAAAAAATGCAGCGCAGCAAAGCAAAATGCATTTACATGAGAACTTGTTAAAAGTAGATTTTGCAGCAATACAATATATCACTTTTATTCAGAGGGAATTATTCATGTCAGGGATATTCAGCTAAGCCCCAGTTTTGCACATAAACCAAAATATTTTGGAAATGCATCTTAACATTTAAACTGGTGAGTCCTGACAAGGTTATCTTTGTCACCATTTAAGGTAGAAAACATTTCCCCATGTTCTTGAATTCTGAACAGCATTTAAGGGGGAGGGAAGCATTGTATCTCTCTCTCTCTCTCTCTCAGTAAAACATTGTCTAATCAAGGCTCTAACCATTCCAGCTGACCCACCGCCCCAGACCATGACGGACCCTCCACCTCCAAATCGATCCAGCTCCAGAGTACAGTCCTCGGTGTAACGCTCATTCCTTCAACGATAAACGTGAATCCGACCATCACCCCTGGTGAGACAAAACCGCGACTTGTCAGTGAAGAGCACTTTTTTCCAGTCCTGTCTGGTCCAGCGACGGTGGGTTTGTGCCCATAGGTGACGTTGTTGCCGGTGATGTCTTGCGAGGACCTGCCTTACAACAGCCTACAAGCCCTCAGTCCAGCCTCTCTCAGCCTATTGCGGACAGTCTCAGCACTGATGGGGGGATTGTGCGTTCCTGGTGTAACCTGGGCGTCTCACAGTAGGGACATTGCAATTTATTGCCCTGCCCACGTCTGCAGTCCTCATGCCTCCTTGCAGCATGCCTAAGGCACGTTCACGCAGATGAGCAGGGACCCTGAGCATCTTTCTTTTGGTGTTTTTTACCGTCAGTAGAAAGGCCTCTTTGGTGTCCTACGTTTTCATAACTGTGACATGGATTGCCTACCGTCTGTAAGCTGTTAGTGTCTTAACGACCATTCCACAGGTGCATGTTCATTAACTGTTTATGGTTCATTGAACAAGCATGGGAAACAGTGTTTAAACCCTTTACAATAACGATCTGTGAAGTTATTTGGATTTTTACAAATTATCTTTGAAAGACAGGGTCCTGAAAAAGTGACGTTTCTTTCCACAGCCATCTGGCTTCTACAGATAACCATTAACTTCTGATGTAAAACCATTCTCTATCACCCCTCAGATACCATAGTACTACTTCGGATCTATCATGTCTCTAGTATAGCAATGTTCCAAGTTTAACCCAGAATCCAACAATACTAATGGCATATTAACTAGTTATAAAGTGGTGGAACTGTCATTTAAGAAGCTTAACAACACTGAAACAACTTGTCTGGTACTGGACGCAAGCGTATGTTGTCCCCATGCACAGTGAGGAAGATGGTTTGGGAACAACCAACAAATGTAAATGCCTGGAATTTGCTAAACGGCATTTGGACTTAGATTGGAACCGGTGCTATTGTCAAATGACATGAAAATAAAGTTCTTTGGCCAAGCACACCAGCGGTGGGTTTGGCATCAAAAGGAGGATGCATATGCAGAAAATAACCTCATACCTACTGTTAAAACTGGTGGTGGATCTTTGATGTTATAGGGCTGTTTTGCTTCCACTGGTCATGGGGCATCATGAACTATACCAAGTACCAGGACATTTTAGCCAAAAACCTGGTTGCCTTCGCCAGGAGACCAGATTATGAAAATGGCGCCGGAAGAAATGGCAGCCGTTTTACGGGCGCCTAACCAATTGTGCTATTATGTGGGTTTTTTTCCCGTTATTTGTAACTTATTTTGTACATAATGTTTCTGCAACCGTATCTTACGGCAAAAAAGAGCTTCTGGATATCAGGACAGCAATCACTCACCTCGGATTAGACAACGATTTTTTCAACAACAAGCAAGATGCACATCATATTCTAAAAACACCCGGCAGGGCCGACATCCCAGTTATTCGCAAGAGGAAGCGACGCAGGTACAGGGGGAAAAGAGCCGGGTGCCTGGTCAGGACCCGGAGAAGGCGATTGGGAAAGCTGCCGCTACCGTCAATTCTTCTCGCCAACGTGCAATCATTGGACAATAAATTAGACGAGGTACGATCACGAATATCCTATCAACGGGACATCAAAAACTGCAACATCCTATGTTTCACGGAATCGTGGCTGAATGATGACATGGATATTCAGCTAGCGGGATACACGCTGCACTGGCAAGATAGAACAGCACACTTCGGTAAGACGAGGGGGGGCGGTCTGTGCATATTTGTAAACAACAGATGGTTCACGAAATCTAAGGAAGTCTCTAGATTTTGCTCGCCTGAAGTAGAGTATATGGTGATAAATTGCAGGCCACACTACTTGCCTAGAGAGTTTTCAGCTATACTTTTCGTGGCTGTTTATTTACCACCACAGACAGATGCTGGCACTAAGACCGCACCCATTCAGCTGTATAAGCAAATAAACAAACAGGAAACCACTCACCCAGAGGCGGCGCTCCTAGAGGCTGGAGTTCTTTAATGCAGGGAAACTTAAATCAGTTCTACCAAATCTCCATCAACATGTTAAATGTGCAACCAGAGGGAAAAAAAATTATAGATCACCTGTACTCCACACACAGAGACGCGTACAAAGCTCTCCCTCGCCCTCCACTTGGTAAATCCGACCATAATTCTATCCTCCTGATTCCTGCTTACAAGCAAAAATTAAAGCAGGAAGCACCAGTGACTCGGTCTATAAAAAAGTGGTCAGATGAAGCAGATGCTAAACTACAGGACTGTTTTGCTAGCACAGACTGGAACATGTTCCGGGATTCCTCTGATGGCATTGAGGAGTACACCACATCAGTCACTGGCTTTATCAATGAGTGCACCGAGGACGTCGTCCCCACAGTGACTGTACGTACATACCCAAACCAGAAGCCATGGATTACAGGCAACATCCGCACTGAGCTAAGGTGTAGAGCTGCCGCTTTCAAGGAGCGGGACTCTAACCCGGAAGCTTACAAGAAATCCTGCTATGCCCTGCGACGAACCATCAAACAGGCAAAGCGTCAATACAGGGCTAAGATTGAATCATACTACACCGGCTCTGAAGCTCATCTTATGTGGCAGGGCTTGCAAACTATTACAGACTACAAAGAAGCACAGCCGAGAGCTGCCCAGTGACACGAGCCTACCAGACGAGCTAAATCCCTTCGATGCTCGCTTCGAGGCAAGCAACACTGAGGCATGCATGAGAGCATCAGCTGTTCCAGACGACTGTCTGGAACAACAACCTCTCCCTCAACGTAACCAAGACTAAGGAGATGATTGTGGACTACAGGAAAAGGAGGACCGAGCACGCCCCCATTCTCATCGACGGGGCTGTAGTGGAGCAGGTTGAGAGCTTCAAGTTCCTTGGTGTCCACATCAACAACAAGCTAGAATGGTCCAAACACACCAAGACAGTCGTGAAGAGGGCACGACAAAACCTATTCAACCTCAGGAGACTTAAAAAGATTTGGCATGGGTCCTGAGATCCTCAAAAGGTTCTACAGCTGCAACACTTTAGTCACTTTAACTATACATTCATGTACATACTACCTCAATTGGACCGACCAACCAGTACTCCCGCACATTGGCTAATCGGGCTATCTATCTGCATTGTGTCCCGCCACCCACCACCCGCCAACCCCTTTTTTACGCTACTGCTACTCTCTGTTCATCATACATGCATAGTCACTTTAACCATAACTACATGTACATATACTACCTCAATCAGCCGACTTACCAGTGTCTGTATGTAGCCTCGCTACTTTTATAGCCTCGCTACTTTTATAGCCTCGCTACTGTATATAGCCTCGCTACTGTATATAGCCTGTCTTTTTTTAAGTGTTGTTTTTATTTCTTTACTTACCTATTGTTCACCTAATACCTTTTTTTTGCACTATTGGTTAGAGCCTGTAAGTAAGCATTTCACTATCTGTTGTATTCGGCGCACGTGACAAATAAACTTTGATTTGATTGATTTGATTTGATTTGAACACTTGGCCACAAGTGTATCTTCCACCAAGACAATAACCCCAATGACTATCCACAAAGAAATGGTTAATTGACCACAAAATCCACATTTTGCAATGGCCATCTCAGTCTCCTGAATTGAACCCCATTGAAAACCTGTCATTTGAATTGAAGACGGCAGTTCATCACCACAGACCAAAGGATATTTTGGATCTGTAAAGATTCTGTATGGAGGAATGGTCTAAGGTACATCCCAATGTGTTCTCCAATCTCATTAAACATTATATAAAAATACCCAGTGCTGTAAACCTTTGGGAAGGGGAGGGTGCCGGAGTATTGAAAAGTGGGGTCCCAATATTTTGTTTTTCTACTTTTCGTTAAAAAAAAATATGACTTGTATTATTGTGTGTGTGTGTGCACCCTACAGTAGCACGCACACAGCTACAGCCATTAAAGCCTTGACTAATTAAGCTTTAATCTGCACCCATTTCCACTGCATTTACAGCTAGGCCTCCTCAAGGGAATTATTTTCTCAATTTAGCCAAAAATATGCTCCTTTCCTGCTCACTTAATACAAGAGTAGCTACTGGATTCTTGTCCATTTCATTTAAATTTTGTTATTATTAATTTATGATAGTTGTTTATTCCTTTTAATTATATAGCCTAGCACATTTTTGTGGTTTGGGTTGCTTATCATTGTAATACATGTATTGATCATATCTGATTGTCAGGGTTACAGTCAGATATGGCTAGTTTTGGGTAGCATACATCATCTAGTCTTCTCTAAAGGACTTAGTGTGAGGCTATGATGTGAGGCTGCTGGTGGCTGTATGGGTTTAGTCCTGCCCGGAGACCATTGAAGAGATTGGCATCAGATATAAACTGTTATGTACAGGCATGAAATAATATTCCTTTGATAGGGCAGATATTTTAGCAATGCAGCTATTAGTAATACAGAATGGAGATAAGATCACAGAATTATGAAATAGTAATTCTTCATTGTATTTTTCTTCTTCTGTATTTCTCTGTATCCACTGTTAAAGCCAATTTCTTTCACTTTGTCTTTCAAGCCTCTGCCCAGGGGCATCATTACCCATTGTTTTAGATGGGGCAGAAGTATGTGAACTCCTGAATTCATCAAATTCTGCATTTTTCAAACACCTGTAACGACCAGGGTAGTGGATCCATTCCTGGGACCACCCATACGAAAAATGTTTGCGTGCATGACTGTAAGTCGCTTTGGATAAAAGCGCCGGCTAAATTGCATTTACAGTACCAGTCAAATGTTTGGACACGCCTACTCATTCCAGGAATTTTCTTTATGATTCCATATGTTCTACATTGTAGAATAATAGTGAAGACATCAAAACTATGAAATAACACATATGAAATCATGTAGTAACCCCAAAAAATGTAAACACATTTTTTATTTGAGTTTCTTCAAAGTAACCACCCTTAGCCTTGATGACAGCTTTGCACACTTTTGGCATTCTCTCAACCAGCTTCATGAGGTAGTCACCTGGAATGCATTTCAATTGGCAGGTGTGACTTGTTTTAAATTTTTAAATTTTTATTTAACCTTTATTTAACCAGGAAGGGCTTATTGAGATTTGAAATCTCTTTTTCAAGAGCGTCCTGGCCAAGGTTGGCAGCACCAAGTCATTACACAATTACAGGTAATCTAATAAATAATCATAGAACTCACAAGAGTATAACAAAATCATAAAACAACAAATGAAAACATTGACAGGTCAGGGAATCAGCCTCAAAATCCTTAATCACTGATTTAAATACACCAATCGGGACAAATTCTTCCAACATAAAAGTATTTTGTAAGGTGTTCCAAGCCACTATGCAGAGTACATAAAAGCCCTTTTACCAAATTTAGTTTGGATATTTGGAACAGTTAGCAGGATAAAGGCCTGCGAATGAAGAGAGTAACCACCACATTTCTGAACAATAAAAATACACAAGTAAAATGGTAGTAAACCCAAAATGGCTTTGTAAATAAATGTATACCAGTGACTGAGCCTACAATTGACTAGAGAAGGCCAGCCAACCATTCTATATAAAGTGCAGTGGTGCGTAAGGGTTTTGCAGTTTAAAATAAATCTCAATGCTCCATGGTAAAGGGTGTCAATTGATTTCAAACACTGAGCGGAAGCATTCATATATAAAATATCCCCATGGTCTAGTATAGGTTTAAATGTAGCTAATACTAGACTCTTTCTGGCTTCAAAAGTAAAACAGGCCTTATTCCTAAAATAAAATCCTAACTTCAACTTCAATTCTTTTGTAAGTAGTTAAATATGCAATTTAAAAGATTTAAAAAATTCCAAGATATTAATATAAGGTTGCAGCCTCAATCTCATTGCCCTGACAGGTAGTAATAGGTGAAAGGTTCAGAGGTCTATTTCTAGCTTTCGAAAACACCATTACTTTAGTTGTCAGTATTGTAGATAAGCTTCAATTGACACAAGGTATGTTGAACAGTATAAAAAGCAATTAGCAAGATCTGGAAAGCTTTAGTGAGAGACGAGGCACAACAATAAATAACAGTGTCATCAGCATAAAAGTGAAGTTGCGCATTTTTTTCATTTTTGTCTAAATTATTTATATAAATAGTGAATAAGAGGGGACCAAGTACAGGGCTCTGGGGCACACCATTACAGACAGACAATTTAACATGAGACATGAGCCCATCAAATTGAGTTCACTGAGTTCTATCAGACAGATAGTAAGCAAACTATGCAAATGCATGCTACGAAAGACCTAAGCTCGACAATCTCTGACTCAGTATAGCATGATCAACTGTATCAAAAGCCTTATGGAGATAAAAAAAAGTGATACATAGTGCTGTTTTTTGTTCATTTGTGGAATTTCTTTCCTTCTTAATGCGTTTGCGCCAGTCAGTTGTGTTGTGACAAGGTAGGGTGGTATACAGAAGATAGCCCTATTTGGTAAAATACCAAGTCCATATTATGGCAAGAAAAAATCAAATAAGCAAAGAGAAACAACACTCCATCATTACTTTAAGACATGAAGGTCAGTCAATCTGAAAAATGTCAAGAACTTTGACAGTTTCTTCAAGTGCAGTCGCAAAACCATCAAGCACTATGACAAAACTGAGATGTTTCTACAACTTGTTTGGAGTCAACCTGTGGTTAATTGTAATGATTAGACATGATTTGGAAAGGCACACACCTGTCTATATAAGGTCCCACAGCTGACATTGCAGGTCAGAGCAAAAACCAAGCCATGAGGTAAAAGGAATTGTCAATATCTCTCCGAGACAGTATTATGTCAATTCACGTGATTGGACAAGAATACAGTGGCCTCCATCATTCTTAAATGGAAGAAGTTTGGAACTACCAAGACTCTTGCTAGAGCTGGACGCCCGGCCAAACTGAGCAATCGGGGGAGAAGGGCCTTGGTCAGGGAGGTGATCAAAAAACCAATGGTCACTCTGACAGAGCTCCAGAGTTCGTCTGTGTAGATGGGGTAAAAATTGAGAAGGACAACCATCTCTGCAGCACTCCACCAATCAAGCCTTGATAGTAGAGAGGCCAGACGGAAGCCACGCCTCAGTAAAAGACACATGAAAGCCCACTTGGAGTTTGCCAAAAGACATCTAAAGGACTCTCAGACCATGAGAAACAAGATTCTCTGGTTTGATGAAACCAAGGTTGAACTTTTCGGCCTGAGTGCCACGTGTCAAGTCTGGAGGAAGCCAGACTACTCTCATCACCTGGCCAATACCCTCCCTACGGTGAAGCATGGTGGTGGCAGCATCATGCTGTTTGGATGTTTTTCAGCGGCATGGACTGGGAGACTAGTGAGGATCGAGGGAAAGATGAACGGAGCAAAGTACAGAGAGATCCTTGATGAAAACCGGCTCCAGAGCAGTCATGACGTCAGACTCTGTCAAATGTTTACCTTCCAACAGGACAACGACACTAAGCATACAGCCAAGACAACGCAGCAGTGGCTTCGGGACAAGACTCCGAATGTCCTTGAGTGGCTCAGTGAGAGCCTGGAATAGAACCTGATCGAACATCTCTGGAGTGACCTGAAAGTAGCTGTGCAGCGACACTCCCCATCCAACCTGACAGAGCTTGAGAGGATCTGCAGAGAAAAATGGGAGAAACTCATTATAGAGGTGTGCCAAACCCCAAATAGAGGTGTTCCATGCTTGAAGCGTCGTTCCCAAGAAGACTCAAGGCTGTAATTGCTGCCAAAGGTGCTTCAACAAAGTACTGAGTAAAGGGTCTGAATACTTTTGTAAATGTCATATCAGTTTTTTATGTGTGTAGATTGATGAGAAAAAAACTATTTAATCCATTTCAGAAAAAGGCTGCGGCGTAAGAAAATGTAGAAAAAGTGAAGGGGTGTGAAAACTTCTGAATGCACTGTATATACAGTACCAGTCAAAAGTTTGGACACACCTACTCATTCAAGGGTTTTTCTATATTTTTACTATTTTCAACATTGTAGAATAATAGTGAAGACATCAAAACTATGAAATAATGCATATGGAATGATGAAGTAACCAACCAAGTGTTAAACAAATCAAAATATATTTAATAATTTAGATTCTTCAAAGTAGTCACCCTTTGCATTGATGACAGCTTTGCACACTCTTGGTATTCTCTCAACCAGCTTCATGAGGAAAAGTTTTCCAACAGTCTTGAAGGAGTTCCAGGTGATTGTTGATTCCAGGTCATCTGATTTAGCACTCCATCACTCTCCCTGGTCAAATAGCCCTTACACAGCCTGGAGGTGTGTTTTGGAACACTGACCTGTTGAAAAACAAACGATAGTCCCACTATGCGCAAACCAGATGGGATGGCGCATCGCTGTAGAATGCTGTGGTAGCCTTGCTGGTTAAGTGTGCCTTGATTTCTAAATAAATCATAGACAGTGTCAACATCAAAGCACCTCCACACCATCACACCTCCTCTTCCATGCTTCATGGTGAGAGCCCCACAGTATTTGGGCTGGAATCTGAGGTTCAGTTAACTCTAATGAACTTATCCTCTGCAGCAGAGGTAACAATGGGTCTTCCTTTCCTGTGGCAGTCCTCATGAGAGTCAGTTTCATGATAGTGCTTGATTGTTTTGCAACTGCACTTAATTTAAGAAACTTTCTAAGTTCTTGACATTTTTCAGATTGACTGACCTTCATGTCTTAAAGTAATGTTGGACTGTCGTTTCTCTTTGCTTATTTGAGCTGTTCTTGCCATAATATGGACATGGTCTTTTACCAAATAGAGCTATCTTCTGTATACCACCTTTACCTTGTCACATCACAACTGGTGGCTCAAACTTATTAAGAAGGAAAGAAATTCCACATTAACTTTTTTACAAGGCACACCTGTTAATTGAACTACAGTTGAAGTCGGAGGTTTACATACACTTAGGTTAGAGTCATTAAAACTAGTTTTTCAACCACCACAAATTTCTTGTTAACAAACCATAGTTTTGGCAAGTCAGTTAGGACATCTACTTTGTGCATGACACAAGTAATGTTTCCAACAATTGTTTACAGACAGATTATTTCACTCATAATTCACTGTATCACAATTCCTGTGGGTCAGAAGTTTACATACACTAAGTTGACTGTGCCTTTAAACAGCTTGGAAAATTCCAGAAAATTATGGCATAGCTTTAGAAGCTTCTGATAGCTGGACTGGAATAATACATTATGGCCTTTCTCATGCATTTCAAAGATGATGGTACAAAAAAAATACTAAAAGAATGCATGTTTTTTTCTTTGTATTATCTTTTACCAGATCGAATGTGTTATATTCTCCTACATTCATTTCACATTTCCACAAACTTCAACGTGTTTCCTTTCAAATGGTATCAAGAACATGCATATCCTTGCTTCATGTCCTGAGCCACAGGCAGTTAAATTTGGGTATGTAATTTTTGGAGAAAATTGAAAAAAAGGGGGCGTATCCTTTTAATCCTCCACCCCCTACTCCCTCTCTGCTAACGACTTAGTCAACCACATTGAAAAAAAGGTTGATGACCTACGCTCCTCATTCACTCACGCTACAGAGTCAACTGGTCCACTCACACAGAACCACTATATTTATTGACCTCTTTCTCCCCTCTCTCTCTCCAGATGAAATACTGAGACTAGTGATGTCCGGCCACCCGACAACCTGTCCACTTGACCCCATCTCCTCCTCCCTTCTCCTGACAATATCTGGAGACCATCTACCATTCCTCATGTCCCACATCAACTCATTCCTGACCACTGGCTGCGTACCTTCAGATGGCCAGTTGCTCCCCTCCTCAAGAAACCAACACTCAACCCCTCTGACGTCAAAAACTACAGATCAGTATCCCTTCTTTTCATTCCAAAACACTTGAGCGTGCTGTCTATGGCCACATCTCTCGTTATCTCTCTCAGAATGATCTTCTTGACCTTAACCAGTCAAGGCTTCAAGGCGGCTCACTCAACTGAGACAACTCTCCTCTGTCAGGGAGGCTCTCCGCTCTGTCAAAGATGACTCTCTCTCATCTGTTCTCATCCTCTTGGATCTATCCGCTGCTTTCAACACCATGAACCGTCAGATTGTCCTCTCCATCCTCTCAGGGTGGGACATCTCAGGCTCTGCACACTGCTGTATTGCATTCTACCTGGCAGGTCGCTCCAAACAGAGGATCTTTGTCTGCACCACGTGTTCTCACTATTGGTGTCCCTCAGGGCTCACTACCGGTGTCCCTCAGGGCTCGGTTCTAGGTCTAGGCCCTCTCCTCTTTTCTCTTTACACCAAGTCACTCGGCTCTGTCATATGGAAAGTTTGGGACTAAAAGGTTCTATAGGCATTTTTTGTCAAAATGTTGCTATTGACATAGCCTTGTTCAGTTCAATGTCCTCTACCTATATAGTACTCTAAATAGCCTAATTCATGTTGGTAAGTTCAAAATAATACGTTATAAAAATTGCTGACACCATTCAAACAAATGAGGGATCCGAACATTAAAGCATCATATTTTGCAGATAGAACCTTATAATCCAAAGCTCTTGATATCCTCACATGGTATTTCCTATCATTGCTACTGTATGTGGACGGTGCTCAACCACTTTTCTCCTTCTCCACTTCTGATACTCAGGTGGCGACACATCTCTGCATTGCTTTGCAGACATCTCAGCTTGGATGCCGGCCCACCACCTCAGGCTCAGGCTCAATCTCAACAAGATGAAGCTGCTCTTCCTCCTGGGGAAGGCCTGCCTGCTCCAAGAGATCTCCAGCACATTTGATAACTCCAGGGTGTCCCCCTCCCAGAGTGCAAAGAACCTTGTCGTGACCCTGGACAACACCCTGACATTATCTGCAAATATCAAAGCAGTGATTCACTCCTGCAGGTTCATGCTCTACAACATCCGTAGAGTACAATCTTTCCTCACACAGAAAGCAGCGCAGGTACTGATCCAGGCACTTGTCATCTCCCGTCTACACTACTGCAACTCTCTGTTGGCTGGGCTCCCCACTTGTGCCTTCAAACCTCTGCAACTTATCCAGAACTCTGCAGCACGCCTGGTGTTCAACCTTCCCAAGTTCTCCCATGTCACCCCGCTCTTCTGTACACTCCACTGGCTTCCAGTCGAAGTTCACAATCTTCAAGACCTTGGTGCTTGCCTATGGAGCAGCAAGGGGAACTGTGGTCAAACCCTACACCCCAACTGGAACACTCCGTTCTGCCACCTCTGGTCTCTTGGCCCTCCCACCCTAATGGAAGGGCAGCTCCCGCTCATCCTTGTCAAAACTATTCTCTGTCCTAGCACCCCAATGATGGAACAATTTTCACTTTAATGTCAGGACATCGGAGTCCGTGCCCATGTCCCGAAAAGTTCTGAAACTTTAAAGAGTATCTTAAATAGTGGTGGAAAAAGTACCCAATTGCCTGACTTGAGTAAAAGTTAAGATAGCTTAATAGAAAATGACTCAAGTAAAAGTGAAAGTCGCCCAGTAATATGCTACTTGAGTAAAAGTCTAAAAGTATTTGGTTTTAAATATACTTATGTATCAAACGTAAATGTAATTTAAAAAATATGATTAAGTATCAAATGTAAAAGTAAAAGCATAAATCTTTTCAGATTGCTAATATTAAGAAAACCAGATGTCACAATTTTATTTTCTTTTTAATTTATGGATAGCCAGGGGCACAGTACAAAATGCAGACATAATTTACAAACAAAGCATTTGCATTTAGTGAGTCTGCCAGATCAGAGGCAGTAGGGATGACCAGCGATGTTCTCTTGATAAGTGTGTGAATTGGACCATGTTCCTGTCCTGCTAAGCATTCAAAATATAATGAGTACTTTTGGGTGTCAGCGAAAATGTATGGAGTAAAAAGTACATTATTTTCAAGTTTTGAAAATTGAATAGTAAAGTACAGATACCCAAAAAGTGAGTTCCAGAGCCTGTAAAGCCTCATGATCTCTGGATAAATGTTAAACCATACTATAGTGTTTGTTCATGGCGACCGGGAATTGGCTTCAGGTAACCCACAGCTATGGGAGCTGCCCTTTGTGGTTTAACCCTACTGCTGCTCTGTATGACTAAAATGTGTAAACAGTATCCTGCATTATATTACCTTCACCTATGCATTTTGAAGTGTTTACTATTTACTTTATTTCACTGACATATAATCCCTTCCATGAATAAACATTATTTGATATTGCTATTAATGATATTGCCATATTTTAGCTGATATTTTGGAACACCTTCATCTCCCTCACTCCAAAGCAGTGTATCGCTACAGTTCACCTGTAGCTATATTTACCACTTCTGACATTGTAACACATCTACAATAGATAATCTCTCCCCTTTCCCTACAGTTTATATTTATGCACAATTTCTCATTCTATACATTCTCTGTACATACAGTGCCCTGAGCCTGTAAAAAATATGAGGGCTTAACATGTAGGGTTTGACATTGCGGATACAATGAGACCAAAGTGTTGAGTTCCCTCTGAAAAAAATCTTGACAGGATCTCTCCTTCCTCTGGTGGATGCCTAACAAGGCCTCAGCAGCTATTCCCAGCAGGAGGACGTCACATAAAGAGAGGGAGATCAATAGCGCTTGGTGTTTAATATTCTCCACATAAATTATAGGAGTGCCATGGGACTAGGCTGTTCACCTTGTTTAAGCCCAGCTAGGCGACATAGTAAAACAGTCCACCTGCTCCAATTTCAAAGACATTTTGAGGATGAGTTTAAGAGGTTGATGGCACATAGAGGACATGATAGATGGTACAGTTGTGTTCACCTTAGCATGCTGTTTTGAGCACAGTTAAAAAGGTTTTAATCAGAAAAGTTAAACTGTAATACTGCAAATGCTTACAAAAATCATCAACACACTACATAAAACATTTTTCACTGAGATAATTTTGGGATGTATCCCTCCCAAAAAAGTATGTTTCCAAAGTATCCCAGATTACAAAAATATATCCCTATAATATTGCATGGGACAGCCTCCGACTCCAAGTCTCCATTGAGCTGGGTGTTTTTCATTGAGACTCATCTTCTAGAACTTCCCTTGTAATAAAGGTCCTATTCCCCATGGGAGCTGCATAGACTGCTAGAACTCTTCATTTCCACCTTGCTTTTCAACCTCTAGCTGACTGTGGGGAGATCAGGAGACACCCCACTCATCCGTGATACTTGGCTCTCCACCACCAGCCTGCCTCTCCGGGGAGACTCTTTGATTACTTTTATCACCTGTGTGCTTTTGAGTTGGCATTCTACATCAGAACATGTACATTTCATTAGAATTAGAATTTAAAATATAAATTATATTGCCACCTGATTGATGATATCCAATGTGATACACTGCACAACCCAACTCCATTTCATGCAATACACTCGGAAATGTCTGCTTCACTGAAATGCCTCGATACTCTAAGACATTTTATCAGTATTGGCTAAAGTATTGCAGCACTACTAAGGGAAGAGATAAAAAAAAAATTTGCTTTGATTAAAGTCCTTAGAAGTACAGTCACCTCCAAAATTGGTGGCACCCAAATACTAAGCTATATGAATGAAAAATAAATTTTAAATTATATTATTTTATACTAATACAATTGCTCAGAGGAAGAGATTTTGTTTAACAGGTAATACTTTTTTTTCTCAAATAGATAGGTGTCAAAATGATTGCCACCCCTAAAGATTGATAGAAATCAAATAAAACAAAATTGAATCTGCAATAACATTTTACTATCTAAGTGTAGTTAATAGACTAACAGACCAATTGATATCACCAGGCAGGCCAAAACTCCATCCCACCACAACAGGCTGAAATTTCAGGTGGTCTTTTCAAACAGCTCTTACACGAAAAGGGCACTATCATAATTTTCACACTTTCACAGTATTATTCCAACCCCATAGTGTGGAAAATAAATCACGTTTTTGACTGCCATTGTATTAGTATGAAATAAAATAATTTTCCAAATCTTTTGAGCAGACAATATAGCTTAATATTTGTATTATTTATTTTATACAGTCATTTTTTGCTAATCTTTATAAGTGTGCCAATAATTTGGGAGGTGACTTGACTTGTGAACTAGTGTTGGACATCTACTTGTATTTTCTCTATTATTTCATGTCTATTACTTCTGTCAATCATTTTAATCCTCTCTGACCACGACAATCTTGTGATTATAATTACCTACTTCTCATTCAAATTACAACAGACACAAGGCTTACTGTAGATGAAGCTAGCAGTGATTGAAAATATCTTGCTTAAAAAATAAGAAATTATTGAATAAAAGTCTGATCAAAAGCATTGGAACACTTGGGGAATGGTGGCTTCTAAGGAAACATATAATAGGGATAGGACCAGTAAACAAATTAAGCACATGTCCATAAGATTCCATGTCTTAGAACAGTCTTACAAATAAAAAATACATAAGACATACTATGTCTATTGGGTCCAGCCCTATCTTTTGTTGCTTCATGGCTGTATTTTACTGAGAGGGGAATGTCTGCACCTGATCTCTCTGTCTCTCTCTCTCGCTCTCTCTCAATTTCTCAATTTAAGGCATGGGGAAGCAAGTAAAATAGATAATAAACAAAAGTGAAATAAACAATAAAAAATAAACAGTAAACATTACACTCACAAAAGTTCCAAAAGAATAAAGACATTTCAAATGTCATATTACGTCTATATACGGTGTTGTAATGATGTGCAAATAGTTAAAGTACAAAAGGGAAAATAAATAAACATAATTATAGGTTGTGTTTACAATTATGTTTGTTCTTCCCTGGTTGCCATTTTCTTGTGTGCTGCGATTGCACACTGTGGTATTTCACCCAATAGATATGGAAGTTTATCAAAATTGGATGTGTTTTAATTCTTTGGGGGTCTGTGCAATCTGAGGGAAATATGTATCTTTAATATGGTCATACATTTGGCAGGTTAGAAAGTGCCTTTCAGTTTCCACCTCATTTTGTGGCCAGTGTGCACATAGCCTGTCTTCTCTTGAGAGCCATGTCTGCCTTTGGCGGCTGTTCTCAATAGCAAGACTATGCTCGCTGAATCTGTACATAGTCAATGATTTCCTTAGTTCTGGGTCAGTCACACTGGTCAGGTATTCTGCCACTGTGTATTCTCTGTTTAGGGCCAAATCGCATTCTAGTTTGCTCAGTTTTTCTTTCCAATGTGTCAAGTAATTATCTTTATGTTTCTCATGATTTGGTTGGGTCTAATTGTGTTGCTGTCCTGGGGCTCTGTGGGGTCTGTTTGTGAACAGAGAACCAGGACCAGCTTGCTTAGGGGACTGTTCTCCATGTTAATTTCTCTGTAGGTGATGGCTTTGTTATGGAATGTTTGGGAATCGCTTCCTTTTAGGTGGTTGTAGAATTTAACGGCTCTTTTCTGGATTTTGATATTTAGCGGGTATCGGCCTAATTCTGCTCTGCATGCATTATTTGGTGTTTTACGTTGTACACAGAGGATATTTTTGCAGAATTCTGCATGTAGTCTCAATTTGGTGTTTGTCACATTTTGTGAATTCTTGGTAGGTGAGTGGACCCCGGACCTCACAACCATAAAGGGCAATGTGTTCTATAACTGATTCAAGTATTTATTTGTCAGATCCTAATTGGTATGTCGAATGTTATGCTCCTTTTGATAGCATAGAAGGCCCTTCTTGCCTTGTCACGCAGATTGTTTACGGAAGTTACCTGTGGCACTGATGTTTAGGCCATGGTATGAATAGTTTTTTGTGTGCTCTAGGGCAACGTTGTCTAGATGGAATTTTGTGTTTGTGGTCCTGGCAACTGGACCTTATTTGGAACACCACTATTTTTGTCTTACTGAGATTTACTGTCAGGGCCCAGGTCTGGCAGAGAATCTCTCTCTCTCTCAATGGTTTATGTCATCCCTAGGGGGTGAGATAGCCATTGAAGATGCTTGTGTGGATGGGTTTGGAGTTGCCCAAGGTCCTTTTTGTCATGGGAACAAAAATAAAGCAGTCCTTTTTCGGGCCTTAACTTGTTTCATTTTGTCAGAGCCAGATGACTGCATTCCATTTGGGTGCTGTCCCCATCGGGGGGATTGACATGGTTTTTAGAACCATCTAGAAACAGCCTTTCCCTTTCCCACCCAGCCTGGTCTCATGGACTTGACGTAACAAATGAACTTGTTAGGGATCGGTGGGATGCTAGTGGCTTCACGGCGAAAGCATAGCATTTGATTATCTGAGGACAGCGCCCCGCATACTTCCTGCTTATAAATATATTTCAAACCAGCACGGGCATTACAAAATCAAAAATAGCGATAAAATAAATCACTTACCTTTGAAGATCTTCCTCTGGTTGCAATCCCACGGGTCCCAGGAACGCAAAGAATGGTTGTTTTGTTCGATAAAGTCCCTCTTTATATCCCAAAAACTCAGTTTGGTTGGCGTTTTGTTCAGTAATCCACCTGTTCCACTCGTTCAATATACAGACATAGAAAACCTAAAAATGTTACCAATAAACTTTGTCCAAACAAGTCATACAACATTTCTAATCAATCCTCAGGTACCCTAATATGGAAATAAATGATAATATTTCATACGGACAATAGCCTGTTCAATAGAAAATAAAAATAACGAAGAGCGCGCACACAGTCACGCGCGCAAAGTCCTTTTCATGAGCCACCGGGAAGAACTTCTATTCCTTGTTCGTTTTTCAAAAAACAAGCCTGAAACCATGTCTAAAGACTGTTGACATCTAGTGGAAGCCATTATTTTAACAGTTTTATAAACGTCAGAGTGCTTTCTATCCAATACTACCAATTATATGCATATTCTAGCTTCTGGGCCTGGGTAACAGGCAGTTTACTTTGGGCACGTCAGGCTCTCCGTACTTATGAACACTGCCCCCTAGCCCGAACAGGTTAAGGCAAAAACGAAAGTATGGTGGTTGGTCGGGGTGGATGTGTAGGTGTATAACGCGAACATCTGGCAACCAAAAGGTTTCATGTTTGAATCTTATCAGAGACAACTTTAGCATTTTTACTTTGCAACTACTTTCTACTTTTGCAACTTTTACTTTTACATTGCAACTACTACCACAAATTAATGTATATCATACTAAATGGAGGGAGAGATTTACATTTACTATGTTACGCCTACCCCTGAGTCCAGGTTGACCCACCAGTTTTCTGTCCTTATGCCTCCCCCTGTAGTGACTTCCTCAACCAGACCTCCAAATATAGGGCTACACTCCCTAACTATAATGAAATTATTAGTACTATTTTGATCATTGGGAGTCACAATCCAATGGAGAACCTCTGGAAGGATTTTAATATGATCTCCTGGAATTGAGAATATCTAACAGAAAGTTTGCCAGTGATGTCTTAGCAGTTGACATAAAATCATGTGAAGTGTAAGCTGTTTAATCAGTCTGGCTAACACATCTAAATTGTACCCCTCAATGAGATCTTCTCCGTAATTAACTACTGATTACTCTCTTATCAGACTCACCCTGTGAGGGAACAATGTAATGAACAGTCTCATGAAGTGAAGGTATTCCCAAATGAACTTGGACACCAGCAGGATGGCACAGTTAATCCATGTTGCTGCAATTGACAAGTACAATGGTTGTAGGCTGACCAGAGTCTAAACCTACTGTGATTAACTGTTTTCTTTTCTATAATTTGTACGAAGTTATCATGTGACTTTACTGAGCACTACTGTAAATATACACATTTTCTAAAAATGTCTGTTTAATTTCAAAACAGCATCTCTGGAGGGTACAGATCAGCGGTTGGATGATTAGTAGCTCAGGGTTGAGTAATATAATGAGGTATTATCCATGATGTAACAGGGAGGGAGATGATGGGGATCGAACAAGTTGCGTTCTGGCAGAAATAAATACAATAGGAACCCTGCTGGGGCCATCCTCAAAGCTTTACCCAACAAATTGGGATTCAACTGTTGAAATGTAATTCACACCATGCTGCTTTGCAAATATTCCTGCTGATACAGTATCTGTGCAAGCTCTTTCTCCTCTCCAAACTCATCTTTCTCTCTCCTAACTTTAACTTCCCACTGTGTCATTTTGTTTATTACAGTACTACTGAGCTAATATATTAATAGAACATCAATACAAATTAAATAATAATATATTTATTCTATATACTGCTGTCCATTTCAAAGATGCTGTAAAAACAAAGAAAACAAAGGGTGTGTTTGTAAATGCACTCTGGAGTGCCAGAGTGCGCTCAGAGTGCACCCTGGCCATTTGTAAATTCAGAGCTTTGTCCGATTTTCCATTTGTAAATTCAGAGCTTTTCGCTCTCGGAGCGTTCAGAGCGCACACTGGACGCTGTGGTCGAGGAGTAGGGTTGATCTGAACATTCTGACCTCACAACGGTAGTCAAGCACCAAAGCTAACTGGCTAAAGTTGGCTAGCTTGCTAGCTACTTACAGACACAAACGAGAGAACAACTCACTCTGATCATATGTGACAAATCGGTCTAAAGTAGCTAAATTTGAAATTTTGACTTAGAGCTACAAAATGGTATATCATACACTACAGTTGAGGAATAATGGGAAAGTAATTTTGCTTTGAAATTTAATCAACTTGTAAAATCACTTTTGAGAATAAGGCCTTTGAATGTTTTGGTACTACAATTGGAGAGCCATATCTTTGTCTACACCCATTCAGCATCGTTCACACACTCTTAAGGGTTGAATGTACTAGCGACAGCAGCCAAGCACCGAAGTTAACTTGCTAGCTACTTCCAGACATCTAAGTGAGAGATAACAGCTCACTGAACATTACTCGACCTAGCAGAGCTGGTTAGGCTGCTATGTTATCCAGGGCGTTGGTGACTGCAACTGTGCTGTCAGATTTTCCATTCGTAAATTCAGAGCGTTTCACGTTCAGAGCGCACAGTGAACACTCTGGCCGATGAGTTAACTGACACCGGCCATATTCAACAGCTGTTGAGCATTTCTAAATTCATCAGTTATTCTGCGCTTTCTGGCACACTCAGACTAGAGTGCTCTGAAATCGAAAAACGCACCCGAAATGGTTACTTGCATAGTGGAGTCTTTTGTTAAGACATGTAGCTAGATAGCTAGGTAAAAAATTAACCATGATCACAACTCATGACGTTACTACCCTGCATGAATCTGCAGGTAGCTAACCAACCAGGTTCAATGTCAGCTAGCTAACATTAGGCTATAGCTAGCTAAGCAAATAACTCTGAGAAATGAATAATAAGGTCATAGACATAACGTTAGCTAGCGAGCCAGCCAGCTAATGTTAGCTAGCTAGCTAGGTAAACAATGAACCATAATCACAACTCATGATGTTACTACTACCTTGCATGAATCTGCAGGTAGCTAACCAACCAGGTTCAATCTTAGCTAGCTAACATTAGGCTCTAGCTAGCTAAGCAAATAGCTCTGAGAAACAAATAATAAGATCATAGGCGTGACGTTAGCTAGCGAGCCAGCCAGATAACGTTAGCTTGGCTAGTTAGCCAAATAAATGTCTCTTTCTGTCAAAATTAGAAACATGTAATATCTGATAATGTAGCTAGCCAGACTATTTTACCCGTATACATCATTCATGGTTGGACGTGTCTCCTGTCGGATGCCATGGTTGCCCTTCATTTGAAGATGTAATCTAGGAGATATCATACTCGAATTCCACTGATTTCAATACTCAGTCCTCCAGAAAGTGGAGAGCAACACTTACGTAGTTTTAATACACAATACATTTAAAAAAAGCTGCCTTAGGATTACCTAGACATACTGATCAGCTCAAATAGACAGAACTGTGCTATATGGCAGACCAATCCAAACTCATCTCTCGGCATGTCCACCCCATTATCTCAGCTAATCATGGCTAGCGGGAAGGTTGCCGACATTTCTTTGGCTAAACCAACTAGGCTCATAATTTAACCATTTTATTGGTATTTACAGATGGTTTACAAGTTTGATATTAAGGCACATGAAAGTTCACGTTTGAAAAGGCATTACTGGAATTTTGATTTAAGAAATTATAATAATTTGTTCAAACGGCACTCCTGTGAATTAGTGACCCGCGACATATGCTTAGTTTGGTTAGGCTGTTTTTATGTTATCTAGAGCGTTGGTGACTGTAACTGTTCTGCTGGCAACAATTTAATTAAGTTTTGTTGCCAACGTTTACTGACACGTTTACTATAAAGATCTGACAGGTCTTGGTCAATGTTCTGCCACAGATTCAGATCAAAATATTTTCTTCAGCCAGGCAGTTCAGAAAGGGTGGGCAGTATTAAGCGGGGGGAGATTCGATGGCACAGAGAGTGAGCAGCATCAGTCAGTTACTTAGACAGCTCTTTATCAGGCACCTTGTTCATTTTCTCCTCCTCCTCCTCTGTTATTATTATTAAGCCAATGCATTTGTCAAATGCATGCTCATTTGCAATTTCGACCTGTTCAAAGACATTTTTTTTTATATCAAATCAAATGTTATTTGTCACATACACATGGTTAGCAGATGTTAATGCGAGTGTAGCGAAATGCTTGTGCTAATTCCAACCATGCAGTAGTATCTAACAAGTAATCTAACAATTTCACAACAACTACCTTATACACACAAGTGTAAAGGAATAAATACGAGTATGTACATATAAATATATGGATGAGCGATGGCTGACTGACATAGTAGATGGTATAGAGTACAGTATATACATATGAGATGAGTAATGTAGGATATGTGAACATTATATAAATGGCATCGTTTAAAGTGGCTAGTGATACATTTATTACATCCACTTTTTAATTATTAAAGTGGCTAGAGATTTGAGTCGATGGCCGAACGGCATAGGTAAGATTTAGTAGATGGTATAGAGTACAGTGTATACATTTGATATGAGTAATGGCCTTGAGATAGAAGCTGTTTTTCAGTCTCTCGGTCCCAGCTTTGATGCACCTGTACTGACCTCGCCATCTGGATGATAGCGGGGTGAACAGGCAGTGGCTCAGGTGGTTGTTGTCCTTGATGATCTTTTTGGCCTTCCTGTGACATCGGGTGGTGTAGGTGTCCTGGAGGGCAGATAGTTTACCCCCGGTGATGCGTTGTGCAGTCCTCATTACCCTCTGGAGAGCCTTACGGTTGTGGGCGGAGCAGTTGCCGTACCAGGCGGTGATACAGCCCAACAGGATGCTCTCGATTGTGCATCTGTAGAAGTTTGTGAGTGTTTTTGGTGACAAGCCAAATTTCTTCAGCCTAATGAGGTTGAAGAGGCGCTGTTGCGCCTTCTTCACCACGCTATCTGTGTGGGTGGACCATTTCAGTTTGTCCGTGATGTGTACGCCGAGGAACTTAAAACTTTCCACCTTCTCCACTACTGTCCCGTCGATGTGGATAGGGGGGTGCTCCCTCTACTGTTTCCTGAAGTCCACATCATTGTTGGTAATCAAGCCTACCACTGTAGTGTCGTCAGCAAACTTGATGATTGAGTTGGAGGTGTGCTTGGCCACGCAGTCATGGGTGAACAGGGAGTACAGGAGAGGGCTGAGAACGCACCCTTGTGGGGCCCCAGTGTTGAGGATCAGTGGGGTGGAGATGTTGTTTCCTACCCTCACCACCTGGGGCGGCCCGTCAGGAAGTCCAGGACCCAGTTGCACAGGGCTGGGTCGAGACCTAGGTTCTCGAGCTTAATGATGAGTTTGGAGGGTACTATGGTGTTAAATGCTGAGCTGTAGTCGATGAACAGCATTCTTACATAGGTATTCCTCTTGTCCAGATGGGTTAGGGCAGTGTGCAGTGTGATTGCGTTATCTGTGGACCTATTGGGACGATAAGCAAATTGGAGTGGGTCTAGGGTGTCTGGTAGGATGGATGTGATATGATCCTTGACTAGTCTCTCAAAGCACTTCATGATGACGGAAGTGAGTGCTACGGGGCGATAGTCATTTAGCTCAGTTACCTTAGCTTTCTTGGGAACAGGAACAATGGTGGCCCTCTTGAAGCATGTGGGAACAGCAGACTGGGATAAGGGTTGACTTCTTAGGGATCACTGGGGCGCTTGCGCCCCACTCCCGACACTACCAGGTGAAATGCAAGGCGCCAAATTCAAAATCCAAAAGTTGAATTATTAAACATCCACCAATATACAAGTGTTCCATACTTATCAAAAGCTCTGTTTCTTGGCAATATCACAGCATTGTCAGATTTCAAAAAGGCTTTACGGCGAAAGCAAAACATTTGATTGTTTGAGGGTAGCACCTCACATACTTTTCCCATAGCCATGAATTCATTTGCCAGCGCGGCACACACATAACACATTTCACAACGAAAACAAATCAATTACCTGTTGAAGAACTTCTGCTGAGGTCTTCCTAAGTGTCCAACGAAGACAATCCATGGTTCTTTTGTTAGAAAAAGTCATGTATTTTATCCATAAATCTCCATTTGGTTCGCGCGTTATAATCAGAAACTACAGCGTCGACTACTCCATTGAAACGTGACTAGATCTCGTTCAAATTAAACCTATAAACTTGTCCAAGAACAATCAAACATCATTTTAAATGTATCCTTAGGAACACTTTTACGTATATTTACTATAATAAATCAACCGGAATATAAACTGAGCTCTAAAGACGGAAAAAAACTGTGCGCGCTTGCCGAGAGCGCGCGTCCAGTCCTATAGACTTCCAAAGGGACACTTCCTTATTTCCTCTTCTTCTCTGCTCTAATTCATCTGAACAGAATCAAAACACTTTCTCGAGACTGTTGACATCCAGAGGAAGCGATAGGTACTGCATTTGTATGCCCTTTTATGGGCATTTTCATAAGGGAGGGGTTCCAAATGAGGCACTCTGTGAAAACCACTTTCTCCAGGACAGAAATTCCTCTGGGTTTCGCCTGCCATATCCGTTCTGTTTTACTCACAGACAAATGGTTAACAGTTTTGGAAAATTCAGATTGTGTCCTATCCAATGGTACCAAATATGTGCATATCCTATTTTCTGGGCCTGAATGGGAGGCATTTTACTTTGGGCATGCCAGGCTCTCCAAAATGGTCAAGTCGTGCACTGATCCCCTAGAGGTTAAATATGTCCATAAACACACCAGCCAGCTGGTCTGCACATGCTCTGAGGACATTGCCAGGGATGCCATCTGGCCCGGCAGCCTTGCGAGGGTTAACACGATTAAATGTTTTAATCACGGCTGGTTTTCTTTTTGTAGTCCATAATTGACTGTAGATCCTGCCACTGTCTGAGCCGTTGTGACTCTACTTTGTCTCTATACTGACGCTTAGCTTGTTTGATTGCCTTGCGGAGGGAATAGCTACACTGTTTGTATTCAGTCATGTTTCCGGTCACCTTACCCTGGTTAAAAGCAGTGGTTCACGCTTTCAGTTTTGCGCGAATGCTGCCATCAATCCACAGTTTCTGGTTGGGGAAGGTTTTAATAGTTGCTTTGGGTACAACATCACCGATGCACTTGCTAATAAACTCGCTCACCGAATCAGCGTATACATCAATGTTGTTGTCTGATGCTGTCCGGCACATATCCCAGTCCATGTGCTCGAAGCAATCTTGAAACGTGGAATCAGATTGGTCGGACCAGCGTTGAACAAACCTGAGCACGGGTGTTTCCTGTTTTAGTTTCTGTCTATAGGCTGGGAGCAACAAAATGGAGTCATGGTCAGACTTGCCGAAAGGAGGGCGGAGAATGGCCTTGTATGCGTCACGGAAGTTAGAATAACAATGATCCAGGATTTTGCCAGCCCGGGTCGCACATTCGATATGCTGATAAATTTTAGGGAGCCTTGTTTTCAGATTAGCCTTGTTAAAATCCCCATCCACAATGAATGCAGCCTCAGGATATGTGGTTTCCAGTTTACATAGAGTCCAATGAATTTCTTTCAGTGCCGTCGATGTGTCAGCTTGAGGGGGGATATATGCGACTGTGATTATAATCGAGGAGAATTCTCGTGGTAGATAATGCGGTCGGCATTTGATTGTAAGGAATTCTATGTCAGGTGAACAAAAGGACTTGAGTTCCTGTATGTTGTTATGATCACACCACGACTTGTTAATCATAAGTCACACACCCCCGCCCTTCTTCTTACCAGATAGATGTTTGTTTCTGTCGGCGCGATGCGTGAAGAAACCATGTGGCTCTACCGACTCTGATAACGTGTCCTGAGTGAGCCATGTTTCCGTGAAGCAAAGAACGTTGCAGTCGCTGATGTCTCTCTGGAAGGCAATCCTTGCTCGGATTTCGTCTACCTTGTTGTCCAGAGACTGGACATTGGCAAGTAGTATACTCGGGAGTGGGGAGCGGGGAGCGGTGAGCGATGTGCCCGTCTACGGAGCCTGACCAGAACATCACCCCGTCTACCCCTTCTCCTGCGCCGCCATTGTTTTGGGTCGCCGGCTTGGATCCAGTCTATTGTCCTGGTTGGTGGAAACAGAGGATCCGCTTCGGGAAAGTCGTATTCCTGGTCGTAATGTTGGTAAGTTGACGTTGCTCTTATATCCAATAATTCCTCTCGGCTGTTTGTAATAAAACTTAAGATTTCCCGGGGTAACAATGTAAGAAGTAATCCATAAAAAACAAAATACTGCATAGCTTTCTGAGAACGTGAAGCGAGGCTGCCACCTCTGTCAGCGCAGATTTTTCCCATTTCGTTTTAATTTGATTAAAAAACAAGCATAGCCTCCCCTCCTCTCAATGAAGGCTGTTTTTTTGTTGTCCTGCACAATTAATTCGCCAAGTGTTCAAGAATATAGATATTGAGTTTGGCTCGTGAGACTGAAATAAATATTAATCACCAAAGCTTTATTAAAATATCAAATTTGGGAGCAGCAAATCAGTGAGTGGACACAAATCAGTAAGTGGACACCACCTTATTATATACTGTATGTAGGATACAGCTCCTGTTATTATTTTAGATGTGCATAAAAAACCTCCATGTAGGCTAATTATGCCCACCATCAAACAATGAGATGAGATAATCCGGTGACACTCATATTTAGATACATTTCAGTTATTTTCCTGTAATATTTTCCTTTTCGTTTGATTGAAAAACAAGCCCATAGTAGGCTGTCCTTACCCTACTATAATGAAAGCTGGTTCAACAACAATGTGTCTGGTGTATTTCTTATCCTCACCATGCATTATCCAAGTAACATATCCATACAAGGTTTCTAAATGGTCTACTTGTGAGGCTTTTTCCATCATGCTTTTGCATTATTCACAATTCACATAAGATTACTTGCAGTGCATACTCCATTAGGCCTGTATCCACCCTGTATCCATTTCCAAAGAGCGGTTACTAAAGAGGCCTCCTACAAACATATTCGCATTTTTCAATCCTAAACTCAGAGGGCTCTCCATGGCCAGGACGTGACAGTACCCCCCCCCCCCAAAGGCGCAGACTCCGACCACGGCAAAAGTCACTGGGAGGGTCTCTCATGTGGGTCTTCGCCTTTGGCCCCGTACGTGGAGCAGGAACGTGGAGCGTGGAACAGGAATCTTATGTACCAGGCTGGGATGACACCCTAGAGGCCTGGTGCGTGGAACAGGAAAAGGCCGTCCTGGGCTCGTGATGCGCACAGGGGTCCTGGTGCGGGGAGTAGGAACAGGCCGTGCTGGGCTCGCGATGCGCACAGGGGTTCTGGTGCGTGGAGCAGGGACAGGACGTGCCGGGCTCTCGATGCGCACGGGGGACCTGATGCGTGGAGCAGGGACAGGCCGTGCCGGGCTCTCGATGCACACGGGGGACTTGATGCGTGGAGCAGGGACAGGACGTGCCGGGCTCTCGATGCGCACAGGGGACCTGATGCGTGGAGCAGGGACAGGACGTGCCGGGCTCTCGATGCGCACAGGGGACCTGATGCGTGGAGCAGGGATAGGACGTGCCGGGCCCTTGATGCGCACAGGGGACCTG
>QNTS01002518.1:57278-68180 GCA_003317085.1 Hucho hucho | reverse complement strand
TCGATGCTCACAGGGGACCTGATGCGTGGAGCAGGGACAGGACGTGCCGGGCTCTCGATGCGCACAGGGGACCTGATGCGTGGAGCAGGGACAGGACGTGCCGGGCTCTCGATGCGCACAGGGGACCTGATGCGTGGAGCAGGGACAGGACGTGCCGGGCCCTCGATGCGCACAGGGGACCTGATGCGTGGAGCAGGGACAGGACGTGCCGGGCTCTCGATGCGCACAGGGGACCTGATGCATGGAGCAGGCACAGGACGTGTCGAGCTCTGAAGGCGCACAGGGGACCTGATGCATGGGGCAGGGACAGGCCGTGCCGGGCTCTGAAGGCGCACAGGAAGCCTGGTACGTGGAGCAGGAATAGGCCGTACTGGGCTGTGGAGACGCACTGGAGATACAGTGCGCATAGCCGGCGCAGGATATCCTGGTCCAAGGAGACGCACCGGAGACCAGGAGCGCTGAGCCGACACCCTCCTTCCAGGCTGCACACTCCCCCTAGCTCGACAGATGCGGGAAACTGGCATGTCGCACACCGGGCTGTGAACACGCACTGGTGACACCGTGCGCTTCACCGCCTCACACGGTGCCTTACCAGTGCGATGCTCCCTCTGGTAAGCACGGGGAGTTGGCCCAGGTCTCCAACCCGAACCAGCCAAACTCCCCGTGTGCCTCTCGGGCTTCATCGCCAGCCGTGTTCCCGCATACTTCTCCTCATAGAAGTGCCGCTCTGCCGCCGCTGCTGCTTCCAACTCCTCCCTGGGACGCCGATACTCCCCCGCCTGACTCCAGGGTCCTTCTCCAGCCAGGATTTCCTCCCATGTCCACGACTCCTGCAGACCCCACTGCTTGGTCCTTTTTAGGTGGGTTATTCTGTCACGGTTTGTTGATGGAGCGGACCAAGACGCAGTGAGGTTTCCAGTATACATACTTTAATAAAGTGCAAACTGGCAAAAAACAATAAAGAAAGAACGAACCGTCACGCAGTTGTGGCACACACAACTACAAACAATAACCCACAATGCAGGTGGGAAAAGGAACAACCTAAATAGGATTCCCAATTAAAGGCAACGACAACCAGCTGCCTCTAATTGGGAACCACACTCAAAAACCACCATGAAGTCTGTGAGACAACCCTAGTCACGCCCTGGCCTAACCCCCATAGAGAAACTCAGAGGGTTCTCCATAGCCAGGACGTGACAGAATGAATGAAATGTCAGAAAACTTTGAAAGAAATTCTCCCAATGGTGAAGTTATTTAAATGAAGCAGTTCCTTAGTCCAGCTTAATTCCTCTTTTGCAGTGAATGTGCGCATACTGTTAGCTAAACAAGAGCTGGTTGTCACTTTTCCTGAGCACTATCAAAACAATATAATATTTTATGAATACACCTACATATTATTTTTCAGATGACCTGTGCTTTGTTGGTATCAAATAAACATTGTATCTTGACCTGCATATGTTTGTGACCTAGACTAGCCTGAGCTACTCTGCAGATATGGAACTGCAGATATAATAATATAATGGGGAAATCCATTTTTAGAAAAAGTATCACTCACTAATGAGAACTTGTTTTGTGTTAAAGTCTACCAAAGCACATAGTCTGTTGGAGAGTTTGGACTAATAAGCTTTGATGAAGGTAGAGTTTGAGAGTAGCAGGAACTTTCTAGACCTCTGCAGTCAGTGTTAAAATTATGGAGCTCATAGAGAACAGAGCTCACACCTGATTTTAATGGGCAGACAGCACAGTGAGAATTTAATTAGTAAAGTGTGTCCTACTTTGGCACACGAGCCAGTTAGCTCAACCTGCTTGAAATAGCCATTACAACAATGATAAACTGAGTGTAATACAGCAGAATACATGTATATTATAATTCATGTTCTTTTCTAAATATTTTAATTTATACAACAGGAGGTTTGGAATTCCCATTGTTATAACTTATCCTGCCCATGATATATGAGACAACATACACATGACCACATTCATATGAAGTGGCATCATTTACGTTGTTACCTAGCAATGCACTACCACTACTACTTTTACAACTAGGAGGAGGATATGAAAGAAATTAAACAAGAAGAGCAAGTGGACCAGCAACCTGAGCCTTGCGTTAATCAGTAGCGCTGCTATAGACGACATAGATAAGGAGAGAAATGAAAAAGCTACATCAAGACAAACCAACTGAGCAGTGAAGTGCTTTCTGAAATGGCTGTCAGAAAAGGGGATAAACATCGATCTGTTTCAAAACAGGAGATGGGTAATATTCTCTGGAGTTTCTACACCACCGCAAGGACTGCTAAAGGAGACCGATATGGAATCAGCAGCTTTGCCGGACTGCGGGCAGGCCAAAACCGCCACTTAAATGAGCCTCCAATGTGCCGGTCTTGGTGCCTGATGAGAGATCCTGAGTTTCTGAGCTCAAACAATGTCTTTGCTGGTATCATAAAAAAGCTGGGAAGGGAGGGCAGGGACAGAACCAGCAACTACCCGGCTATAACACAGCAGGACCTAAATATCCTCTGCTAGTTCGAAGCCTTGAGCCCCACCACCCCTAGAGGATTACTGAATAAGGTGTGGTTTGATTTGCACTTGCACTATGGCTGAAGAGGCACCGAAGGAAATCGCAAACTGAAGCTAGAGTCATTCGTAATAAAAGAAGACAAAAATGTTGATATATACGGAACACTGAGTTTCAATGAAGAAACCATGATCTCTGCCCCGTGGAAATGTGCAATTCAGTATAAATAGCTGTCGATGCTGTGACCATCTGAAAAAATGTGTCATTGTGGTTTCTATTCTGATCAACTGCATCAATGTCTTTGCTACAATGTTTCAGCACTGTTTTCATATCCATGAACAGCGCCCCAATGTAATGTTTTGATCTGGCATTCAAATGTCCTATGCATAGGCCAGACATGCACTGTTTTCAAAACCATGGACAGTGTCCCTAGAAACCAAGTTTCTGAAACTACACTACATTACCAAAAGTATGTGGACACCTGCTTGTCGAAGATCTCATTCCAAAATCATGGGCATTAATATGAAGTTGGTCCCTCCTTTGCTGCTATAACAGCCTCTATTCTTCTGGGAAGGCTTTCCACTAGATTTTAGAACATTGCTGCGGGGACTTGCTTCCATTCAGCCAGAAGAGCATTAGTGAGGTTGGGCACTGATGTTGTGTGATGATTAGGCCTGGCTCGCAGTCGGCGTTCCAATTCATCCAAAATGTATTTGATGGTGTTAAGGTCAGGGCTCTGTGCCGGCCAGTCATGTTCTTCCACACCGATCTCGACAAACCATTTCTGTATGGACCTTGCTTTGTGCACAGGTGAATTGTCATGCTGAAACAGGAATGGGCCTTCCCCAAAGTGTCACAAAGTTGGAAGCACAGAGTCATCTATAATGTCATTGTATACTGTAGCATTAAGATTTCCCTACACTGGAATTAACTTCTCAGGGAGCAGCTCCCGAGGTGACGGTTTTGGAGAGCCTGGCGTGCCCAAAGTAAAATGCCTCCCATTCAGGCCCAGAAAATAGGATATGCATATATTTAGTACCATTGGATAGGAAACACTCTGAATTTTCCAAAACTGTTAACCATTTCTCTGTGAGTGAAACAGAACGGATATGGCAGGCAAAAGCCCGAGGAATTTCTGTCCTGGAAAAAGTGATTTTGACACATTGCTCATTTGGGAACCCCTCCCTCATGAAAATGACCATATAAGGGCATATGAATGCAGTACACATCGCTTCCTTATGATGTCAACAGCCTCGAGATGGTGTTTTCCTCCATTTTGGATGCTTTAGACCAGAGAAAAAGACCAAACAAGTGGGTCCCCCCTTGATGACAACAGTACCCAGGGCGCGCGCCCGAGAAGTCGCGCAGTGTCTTATTTACCGTCTTTAGAGCTCAGTTTATATTCCGGTTGATTTATAATAGTAAATATACGTAAAAGTGTTCCTAAGGATACANGCAGAAGTTCTTCAACAGGTAATTGATTTGTTTTCGCTGTGAAATGTGTTATGTGTGTGCCACGCTGGCTAATGAATTCATGGCTATGAGAAAGTATGTGAGGTGCTGCCCTCAAACAATCAAATGTAGAGCTTTCGCCGTAAAGCCTTTTTGAAATCTGACAACGCTGTGATATTGCCAAGAAACAGAGCTTTTGATGAGTATGAAACACTTGTATATTGGTGGATTTTTAATAATTCAACTTTGGGATTTTGAATTTGGCGCTTTACATTTTACCTGGTGGTGTCGGGAGTGGGTTAGCTAGCGACCCACCGCTCCCTGTCTAGTTAACTTCTTAGGGAGCGGCTGCATAGGTGACGGTTTTGGAGAGTCTGGCGTGCCCAAAGTAAAATGCATGCCACTCAGGCCCAGAAAATAGGATATGCACACAATTAGTACTATTGGATAGGAAACACTCTGAAGTTTCTAAGAGTGTTAAAATAATGTATGTGAGTATAACAGAATTGATATAGCAGGCGAAAACCCAAGGAAAATCCATCCGGATTAGCAGTTTTTTTTTGTAAATGAGCATCTTCTCCATTGTGCTTATTGCATACAACTGTATGTAGAACTGAGACTGCAGTACCTATCGCTTCCACTAGATGTCAACAGTCAACAGTCAAAGTCTGGGAATTCTAGGAGTGACCAGAACGGATAGGGACAGGAAATTGTCAGGCGACCATTTTTGTAAACAAGGTTTGACGCGTGCGAGATTGTGAATGCGCACCACTTTATTTTTCTTTCCTATCGTTCACGTTATCGTCCGGTTGAAATATTACAGCAAATATACCCAAAAGGATACCTAAGGAAACATTAAAAATGATGTTTGATTTGTATGTAGAAAGTGTATAGGTATAATTTGAACGTGTTCTCTTCATGGTTCAAAGGGTCCTCAACGGTGGATTTTATGATCATAACGCGCCAACCAAACTGAGATTTATGGATATAATAAATGACTTTTTCTAACAAAAGAGGCATGGATTGTCTTCGTTGGACACTTGGGAAGCCCTCAGCAGAAGTTCATCAAAGGTAAGCGATTTTGTATTAGAGATATTATACGTTTTGTGAGACCCGTGTTGGGTTATGGATTTATGCTAATGCGTAAATATTAGAGGTGCTACCTTCAAACAATCAAATGTTGTGCTTTCGACGTAAAGCCTTTTTGAAATCTGACAACGCTGTGATATTGCCAAGAATCAGAGCTTTTGATGACTATGCAACACTTGTATATTGATGAATGTTTAATAATTCAACTTTTGGATTTTGAATTTGGCGCCTCACATTTCACCTAGCGCCCCACCACTCCGTAAGTAGTTAAGGGGCTTAGCCTGAACCATGAAAAACAACGCCAGACCATTATTCCTCCTCCACCAAACTCTACAGTTGGCACTATGCAACTGATTCGTCCGTCGGACTGCCAGATGGTGAAGTGTAATTCATTGCGCTTGGTGATCTTAGGCTTGTGTGCAGCTGCTCAACCATGGAAACCCATTTCATTAAGCTTTCGACTAACAGTTATTATGCTGACGTTGCTTCCAGAGGCAGGTTGGAACTCAGTAGTGAGTGTTGCAACCAGGAACAGACTTTTAAGCACTTGGACTTCAGCACTTGGCGGTCCCGTTCTGTGAGCTTGTGTGGCATACCACTTCACGGCTGAGCCGTTGTTGCTCCTGGACGTTTCCACTTCACAATAACAGCACTTACAGTTGACCGGGTCAGCTCTAGCAGGGCAGAAATCTGTCAAACTGACTTGTTGTAAAGGTGGCATCCTATGACGGTGCCACGTTGAAAGTCACTGAGCTCTTCAGTAATACCATTCAACTGCCAATGTTTGTCTATGGAGATTGCATATATATAGTGTATCAACCAGCGCTTGGGTAGTTTTGCTTTACATGGCAATCAATACGAATAGAACTAACGACCAGAAACACCTAAAATGTCATTTGACAACCAGTGTTAGTGAATGTAGCATCACGTTTTGTTGAAGAAATTGATGGTTTGGGACATAATCTTGATTTTTAATGCTGGTAACCCGTTGTATAAAAGCAATATCATACTCAAGTCCATGTGTTATGACATTTTTATCATGTCAAAGCCATGATAAAATGTCATAACACATGGCCTCTCATGTATTATTGCTTAAGTAGATGGCTGTATGTATAGACAGAAGATGAAACGAAGGACAGACAGAGGGTAGGCGGTGCGTGGGATGTGTTTTTACATTGTCGTAGATGGTGTTAGTGAGGTGAAGTATACCTATTAAATGAAACAATCTGATGAGGCTGGCAATCACTTCGAAACACAGGAATGAGTTTGATGAGCAAATATCACAGGGTGTGTAATGCTTATTCCAGAAAATGGTGAGATGTGTTTTGCTTTCCTTTTTTCTTCTAGGTCGCTGGGCACTTTGTAGCTGACACAATTAATCTCTTTCCAACAGGCACTCCTTTTCTAATTTAATTTCTGTTGTCTTTGATTTAAAGCCGTGGTAATGATCCACAATGTCCCCATCTGTTCCTGGCTTCCTGTTCCACATATGCACAGCTCTGTTCTCTCTGTTCTCTCGCACCTTTGATGTCCCTCCTATCGCACAGCTTTAATATGTCACATGATTCACATTTATTACATTTAGAGGAGATCTTCAGGTTGTGACACGTCACACTTGTTCACTCTGTTGATGACTTTACCCTCCTCCTGGAGCGGTGCTCTTCTACAGAGCTACCCTAATCTAACAATCAGCTGCATCTCAGGACCTTATTGTCTGAAAAAGTGTGTTTGTGTAGTGCTGAAGAAAAACCTTGCAGATCCAATGGCTCTCCAAGAGGAGTATTGGCAACACCTGCCCTAGACATTAATAGTATGTTGTATTTTTTCCACCTCCTTCCAAGAATCTGAGGAAATGTCAGGATTCCATGACGTCCATGATGTATAAAACCATGGTCTACCTGTTAAAAGTATGACCTCTTCCTAAAATTGTATCAGGAGATAGGTAAAGGTGATATTTCCTTATTTCTGAAACTAACTCCAACACAAATAGATTGTATTTACCTGAGGAACTTATTATTCAGAGCTCACCTTAGTGGGATAATAGCTCATTATGCTGCCACATAATCTGAACAACTGTCTCAATTATTCCTAAAATGTGAATTCCCCTTTGAGACTACATTAGGAATCATTCCAGGTCCTGGATAAAACAATCTACTGTATCTCTTGAACACACAGTTTCACAAAATCTGTGGGACAATGACGAATGGAAAACATCTTCCTCATTATCAGACAAGTGAATCCTTATGTGGACGGAACCCTTATGACACAGTTGTTACAGGAGAACAGCTCTCTTACACCCAATCCATTCATTCTATCTCATCTTTGGGGGAGTGGTCCTCCCCTCTTTCCTAAATTTCCCTATGACGCTTTAATCTTCTAAATGCTGCTTGAGGATTTGAATTTATGCGCATAAATCTCGGGCCCCAGCCCTTACCTTGATTAATGACCCCCATCTGGGTGCCATGCAGTGCTCAGGCCTCGCCCCGCCAGACAGCTTTGCTTTAGAATAATGGGCATGCTCCATCCCCTGCCCCAACCATGCCGCATCTGCAATGATTGTGCATCTTTTTGATCTATCTGTCAGGCCACTCAATCAAGAAGGACAGAAGGTGGTGAGAGACAGGGTGAGAGGGGAGAGAGGGACGAGGGAGAAAGCCAGGGGAGGGAGGCATTGCGGCAAGGTGTCTTTGTGTCTTTACCTGTACAGTAGGTGACATGCTGTAGCTTTGTGAGGAGCAGTGCTGTCCCCAACTGGTAAACACAAGGATACAGTCAAACACACACACACATACAAATGCAGCTGTGCACCAATGGGGCTGCGGTTTTTCCTTTTTCCAGTCCCAAGCTGTTGCACGGAGCCTCAGAGACATTCTGTCTGTCATCAATAACATTGGCGGCGACTAGTGCTGACTCCAGGTTCTCTCAGAGTGCTGCCTCTCACTGAGACGCATTGATATTCCACACGTGTACAGTCACAGACAACCACACATGCTGCAGACATGCTCAATCCCACACAGCCACACAGCACAAACAAACAGTATGGATATACAGTGTTGTATACACAGGCAAGCTGACAAACAGGCACCCAGGCAGATGCACACACACAGCTACACACACACACAAGCACACAACATGCATGCGCACAGACACCCACGCACACAAGCACACATGCACAAACACACACACACAAACACACACCATCCTCTAGTCAGGTTTGTAATGTAGCTGAAGGTTCATAATTGATTGTGAGATTTCATTAATCAGTGGGTAAGATTTCACCTCAGGAGCCCTGTGCAGAGACACTATCTCAACTGGGATTCTGCAACACTTCCCTTCTGTTTAGGAAGCACAGTTTTTACACCTCACTTGGTCCTGAAAAATGATTATCTGCGATTACTGCTTTCTCTCGTTGAGGTAATTATATGCCACGCAAGTGTGCCTCGTGCCTGCATGATAATATTCTGTAAAGTCTACAGCTATTCATGCTTTTAAACTAGCCATTCATCAATGTCAGAGGAATATTCTTCTCTGTTGATTGCGCTTTTGTGTGTCTCATTACTGGTCGACCGGAGAACGAAAATAGCCTGTCCCTCCGGACAACAAGCAGACAGGCAGGAATTTGTCAATCTCTAATTGAGAAATCATGCGGAAGTGTCACAAAATAAACTTCAACCATATTAGTGCATTATGAGCTAGAAAATTAACCAGCGCATCCACAACACCCCCGCTCGCTTGTAACCCACCATCTTGGATGCTCGATATTTCGCTGGTATTGTTTTTAAATGTCACAGCCCTATTACATCGCCCGCTGGGATGGGTGGTGATATGTGAGAGTATTGTGTTGTTGCCTGTTGCTGACATTTCCACTGGCTGGATATTGCTGCTCCGCTCCCCAGACGCTCACAGGCGCCTATAGCTCCCTAGCCCATCAAAAGAGGACCAAGAGATGGGAGGGATGGAGTGGGTAAAAATTGAGTGGAGGAGAGTTACTGTAAATTGTCCATGAAGACTTCAATTCTGGAATCAATTGAAAATAGCACAGGGCCTCATGATAGATTCCATGTGAATGCCTGAAGATTTTGCACATTCCCATAATTCGTTTCCGAAATCATTTTGAAAGAAAATGTAACAGTGTGTGTGTGTGTATGTGTGTATGTGTGTGTAACAGTGATTGTGTGTAACAGTGTGTGTGTGTAACAGTGTTTGTGTGTGTTGTATTTGTGTTTGTGTGTGTGTGCGTGCGTGTGTGTGTGGGGGTTTTGGGGGGAGAACAGAGAGCGTGAATGAGAAAATAACCCATTCTTAAACACGGTCCTTTATAGACCATATGACAGCGATATGAGTTAGTGTGTGTATGCATGTGTGTGTGTTGTGTTTGTGTATAAGCATGTACCTTTAAAGCTTATTGCAGCATCAGACTGGTATTGCCTTCCGCTCTTCTCCAGATGACTACACACCTGAATCTGTCTTTTTCCTTCCTCTGATTTGCCCTGGACACTGCTGAGGTCAATCGGTTGTTTTTCAGGTCTATAAAAATGGTGGACTAGCCACCCTGTGAAGAAGCGAGCCTCAACACTGTGTGGAACTGGGGCAACGTTCATCAGGCCTCGTGTTGACCCTGCTGTGCACCCTCAGCAGTATCTAGCAGGCACAAATTGCTTCTTTTTGTTCCACCATTTTCCTCCCACTGAAGGTAAACAATGCAGCATTGTAATGAGAAATGGGTAGCCAGGGAGAGGAAAATTCAACTTTAAGAGACTACGGAACCCACAATATTCTCTCTCTCTCTCTCTCTCAAAGCAAATGAGAACAAGCAACACACCCACAACAAAAGGGAGAGCAGGGGTAAGAATTGCTTCTGTTGAATGCACTCCTAGGCTTTTATTGGTTCCTGTAATTGCTTCCCTGTGAGGTACAGGTCTACTCTTGTCCTATTTCTCTGCTGAAGGATTGTCCTGGGAAAGCACATGTGTTGAACACAGCTGATCCCTGAATCCCATTTGGAAGGCAAGCGGTTGTTTACAGATGACATACAGTGAGCTCCAAAAGTATTGGGACAGTGATATATTCTTTGGTTTGTTTTGGCTCTGTTCTCCAGCACTTTTGATTTGAAATTATACAATATTTAATTTGAGGGTATTTTCATCCATATCAGGTGAACCTTTTTGTAGATAGTCCCCTCCTCCATTTCAGTGGACTAGAAGTATTGGGACAAATTCACCTATACGGTTCATTTGGAAAGTATTCAGACTTCATTATTCAGTATTCATTATTGCTCTGACATTTACTGTCAACTGTGGGACCTTGTATAGACAGGTGTGTGCCTTTCCAAATCATGTCCAATCAATCAAATTTACCACAGGTGGACTCCAATTAAGTTAAAGAATCATCTCAAGTATGATCAATTGAAACAAGATTACTTGTAAATGTAAATAAGGTACTTCTGTATTGTTTTTACATTTGCAAAAATGGGGTATTGCGTGTAGATTAATGAGGAAAAACAATTATTGAACTTTTTTTTAATAAAGCTGTAACGTAACAAAATGAGTTTGAAGGTAGGCCTTGAAATACATCCACAGGTACAAATTATGTCAATTAGCCTATCAGAAGCTTCTAAAGCCATGACATAATTTTCTGGAATTTTCCAAGCTGTTTAAAGGCACAGTCAACTTAGTGTATGTAAACTTCTGACCCACTGGAATTGTGATACAGTGAATTATAAGTGAAATAATCTGTCTGTAAACAATTGTTGGAAAAATGACTTGTGTCATGCACAAAGTAGATGTCCTAACCGACTTGCCAAAACTATAGTTTGTTAACAAGAAATTTGTGGAGTGGTTGAAAAA
>QNTS01002518.1:16250-56291 GCA_003317085.1 Hucho hucho | reverse complement strand
AATACATCCACAGGTACAAATTATGTCAATTAGCCTATCAGAAGCTTCTAAAGCCATGACATAATTTTCTGGAATTTTCCAAGCTGTTTAAAGGCACAGTCAACTTAGTGTATGTAAACTTCTGACCCACTGGAATTGTGATACAGTGAATTATAAGTGAAATAATCTGTCTGTAAACAATTGTTGGAAAAATGACTTGTGTCATGCACAAAGTAGATGTCCTAACCGACTTGCCAAAACTTGCCAAAACTATAGTTTGTTAAAAGGAAATTTGTGGAGTGGTAGAAAAACTAGTTTTACTGACTCCAACATAAGTGTATGTAAACTTCTGACTTCAACTGTAGATGACTAGTTGTCTAGCCTTCCAGTAAAAAAAAAGACTTGCCTGTCAACTTTTCCTTGTGTAGCTCCTGTAGACTTGCAATCGAATTTTACAATATACCCAAAATATTTATATATATATATTACTTTTTTGAAAACTCAAAACCTAACTCAACTTACATAAACTATATATATATATATATATTCCTATTCTTATTTACTGTACAGTTAATTTAGATCTTTAAATGTTTTTTTATTTGTTTTTAAAATTTCACGATGGCATGGCTCTTTACATAGAACAGGAGAGAAATGGTACTTGAGGAAGTCTTTCATGTACGGTGTTTCGAATAGGCTTGGGAAGTATATCGACATTTGCCAAAATGATATAATTACTCCTCTCTATACAGAAATAAATAAAATAATTCAAAATACTTCAGCAAAAAGCATGAATTAATCACAGAGAAATCAAGGATCATTAGCTTTTTTTAATAGCTGTGGATTATTTCAAATCACAAGGATGTAGGCCAATGCCTATTTGGGAAGCCCGCAATTTTGGCTGAGCTCGTGGCAATAGGCCTAGCTGATTATTGAGATGCGGAGAAGGGCAGGGTTCTGTGATGAAGATATAGGCAAGTCTCTCTCCAGAATGGTTCAGCTGTCTCCCGCAAATTCTTGCACATTCATTGTTTAATTGTGTTTTGTTTGCCCTTTGATTGTTCATTTTGTATAAATTCCCCATTACATACAGTATATCACTAGTAGTAAACAATGGGGATTTGATAAAAAGAGTAGCTCAAGTTAAGACTTATAGAAAGGGATGCAGACAGGCTGATTAGAGAGATAAATGCAATTGAAAGAATAAGAATTCATAATATTTTCTACAGTACTGTTTTTATTTGTTGGCTTTATGTATTTAGACTTGACAATATAATTTATAGGCCAATGCAGCAGTAGTTCAATTCTGGTTCTAGGCTATGCGTTACATCCGCTCATTTCTTTAGCTGCCGAAAGATCACCGTGTATCAGTTTGTCCATAATGGGAGAGGCTAGCACTCTCGCATTAGTTGCATTGTAACTTTAGATTTTTATCATTTTAATTAGGATTTTATGATTAACCACATGACAATGATTTTGAGAAACGAACACGTTATTATTGAAATTAAACTGTTCCACGAAAATGCGCATATGAATATCATAACTGGCACGTAGATCGTTAGAAATGGTAGGATAAATTGTAAGCTTCCCCAAACATGAAGTCTTTATCAAAGTTTTTATAAAATAATTGCCTCCACGTTTTTTTGGTCAGATTTGTCTATAGGCTACTTTGAAGCAAGGTAAGACATGGTAAGACATGCCTCAAGGCAAGACATCCCTCATAATGCCTCAAGGTAAGATGCCTCATAATAGGAAGTAAAACTTTTATAAAGACTTCAAGTTTGGGGAAGCTTACATTTCATCCAACCATTTCTACCGATCTGCGTGCCAGTTATGATATTCATATGCACATTTTCGTGGAACAGTTTAATTTCAATAATAACGTGTCAATTAAGTAGGCCTATGTTTTCAGGATGCGTATTACCTCCAGCTCACATTGTAAAGTGGTGGTGACATGCTGATAAACAGTTTGTTGCCTGCACTCGAACGGTGAATGGGACTTGAGGCGCGCTTTCAATTAGGATACCAGTTGAGAAATAAAATAGTAGGCCTAGCTCTTTTTAATCGTGCAGCAAAACAGTTTTTAACACAGATTGTATTCAGAATTGTTGTGCAATGAATGTGCTTATATACTGTAAAAGCATGTTTTACTTCAGCAGCAATCGGCTGAGGAGCTGCAGGAGAAATCCAGCTCAAAAAAGGCTCTTTATGCTGTGCGTGTGTGATAGTTGTGTTGGATAAATAAGATACGCTACATTAATCAAATCAAATCAAATTTCAAATCAAATTTTATTTGTCAAATACACATGGTTAGCAGATGTTAATTGCGAGTGTAGCGAAATGCTTGTGCTTCTAGTTCCGACCATGCAGTAGTATCTAACAAATTCACAACAACTACCTTATACACACACAAGAGTAAAGGAATGAATACGAGTATGTACAAATATATGAATGAGTGATGGCTGACCGGCGTAGGCAAGATGTTATGGAGTACAGTATATACATATGAGATGAGTAATGTAGGATACGTAAACATTATATAAATGGCATCGTTTAAAGTGGCTAGTGATACATTTGTTACATCCAATCCTATTATTTAAGTGGCTAGAGATTTAAGTCAGTATGTTGGCAGCAGCCACTCAATGTTAGTGGTGGCTGTTTAACAGTCTGATGGCCTTGAGATAGAAGCTGTTTTTCAGTCTCTCGGTCCCAGCTTTGATGTACCTGTACTGACCTCACCTTCTGGATGATAGCGGGGTGAACAGGCAGTGGCTCGGGTGGTTGTTATCCTTGATGATCTTTTTGGCCTTCCTGTGACATCGGGTGGTGTAGGTGTCCTGGAGGGCAGGTAGTTTACCCCCGGTGATGCGTTGTGCAGTCCTCACTACCCTCTGGAGAGCCTTACGGTTGTGGGCGGAGCAGTTGCCGTACCAGGCGGTGATACAGCCCGACAGGATGCTCTCGATTGTGCATCTGTAAAAGTTAGTGAGTGTTTTTGGTGACAAGCCGAATTTCTTCAGCCTAATGAGCTTGAAGAGGCGCTGTTGCGCCTTCTTCACCACGCTGTCTGTGTAGGTGGACCATTTCAGTTTGTCCGTGATGTGTACGCAGAGGAATTTAAAACTTTCCACCTTCTCCACTACTGTCCCGTCGATGTGGATAGGGGGGTGCTCCCTCTCCTGTTTCCTGAAGTCCACGATCATCTCCTTTGTTTTGTTGACGTTGAGTGAGAGGTTATTTTCCTGACACCACACTCCGAGGGCCCTCACCTCCTCCCTGTAGGCCGTCTCGTCGTTGTTGGTAATCAAGCCTACCACTGTAGTGTCGTCAGCAAACTTGATGATTGAGTTGGATGCGTGCTTGGCCACGCAGTCATGGGTAAACAGGGAGTACAGGAGAGGGCTGAGAACGCACCCTTGTGGGGCCCCAGTGTTGAGGATCAGCGGGGTGGAGATGTTGTTTCCTACCCTCACCACCTGGGGCCGGCCCGTCAGGAAGTCCAGGACCCAGTTGCACAGGGCTGGGTCGAGACCTAGGGTCTCGAGCTTAATGACGAGCTTGGAGGGNTCGATGTGGATAGGGGGGTGCTCCCTCTCCTGTTTCCTGAAGTCCACGATCATCTCCTTTGTTTTGTTGACGTTGAGTGAGAGGTTATTTTCCTGACACCACACTCCGAGGGCCCTCACCTCCTCCCTGTAGGCCGTCTCGTCGTTGTTGGTAATCAAGCCTACCACTGTAGTGTCGTCAGCAAACTTGATGATTGAGTTGGATGCGTGCTTGGCCACGCAGTCATGGGTAAACAGGGAGTACAGGAGAGGGCTGAGAACGCACCCTTGTGGGGCCCCAGTGTTGAGGATCAGCGTAGTGGAGATGTTGTTTCCTACCCTCACCACCTGGGGCCGGCCCGTCAGGAAGTCCAGGACCCAGTTGCACAGGGCTGGGTCGAGACCTAGGGTCTCAAGCTTAATGACGAGCTTGGAGGGTACTATGGTGTTAAATGCTGAGCTGTAGTCGATGAACAGCATTCTTACATAGGTATTCCTCTTGCCCAGATGGGATAGGGCAGTATGCAGTGTGATTGCGATTGCGTCATCTGTGGACCTATTGGGACGGTAAGCAAATTGGAGTGGGTCCAGGGTGTCTGGCAAGATGGAGGTGATATGATCCTTGACTAGTCTCTCAAAGCACTTCATGATGACGGAAGTGAGTGCTACGGGGCGATAGTCATTTAGCTCAGTTACCTTAGCTTTCTTGGGACACACTGCAATTTAATTCCACTATATTATGCAAATTAGCTAGAGACGTGGGTCAAATGTATTTTCATCTACTGGTATTTCTATCAATTAATAAAAAACATCATTTTGAAATGGGATTTTTTTTCTCCCGGTCATTTTGGCCAGCAAGAGCTTTACTTATCGGCTGTTAATTTTTTTACTGACCAAAAGCCGGCAATTGCTGGCTAACGGAAACCCTGGTGTGTGTGTGCATGTGTTGTGAGTGGAATTAATTGGAAGTGTGTGTGTGTATGTGTGTATGTGTGCGTGTTTGTTCATGCGTGTGCATGTGTGTGGTGTCAGTGGAATGAAATGGAAGCCCCAGTGCCTAACCGGTTTTCTGCAGGTGGTGTTTTCAAAATACGCACAGTATGTCTCAGAGCATCCCATTTTCTACTCTTGTGCCTGGCTGCGGCCAATCTCACTAAGTCCCACTTCCTCCATGCATGCCTCTCATTGCGGCTTCCACTCTCTCTCCGTTGCTCTGTCTCTGTCTCTCTAACTCTGTCACCGGTACGTCACTCCCCCATTGTGTTTTTTAGACCCTTTTACTTATTCAGCTCTTTTGCCTGGCGAAATGCATCCAATTTGTCAAGAAAGGAGAGCCAACCCATTTGTGATTACATAGAGCAAAAGGACTGACATGTTTCTGATGACTGTTTTTGTATATTACGTATATAAGGTGAAAAGGTGATTAGATGCCTCGTGTCTTTGGATGGGTTGGTATTCATCTGCAGTATAGCCGCAAAACAGTTCCGCTTGAAAAACATATTCCAAAGTACATTGTAGATGTGTACTTCTTATTTTAAAGGCCCACTTGTCGATAACCATGTGTGTCCACTGAGGCAAGGATTGTCAAGCCAGTCTCACAAATACTTATTGTAGTTGTTAGAACACTTCATTTCAATAATCTATTTCTCTCTTTTCCGCAGAGAATATTATGGCTATGTTTACACAGACAGCCCAATTGTGATCTTTTTTTTCACTAATTGGTCTTTGACCAATCAGATCAGCTCTGAAAAAGAGCTGATGTGAAATGATCTGACGTGATTGGTCAAAAGACCAATTAGCGTACAAAATATAATAATTGGGCTGCCTGTGTAAGACACTCAGGGCTCTATTTTTGGCTGGCGTTAAGGCGGTTATAGTGTCAAACGTACGTTAGTTTGCAATTCCGCCATGTAAAAATTGGCACACTGGCATTTTACTTGTCTTATATCTGCTCGGTTGCGCTCAGGGAAGGTGGAAATATTTGAGGTGCGTCCTTAAAAACATGATCCAAAGTGTTCATTTCAGGCAGCACTGATAGGGATATTTAAGACCAATAGAAAGCTGGTTCTAGTGGTAAAGCAGATGCTTATGGCACACATTTTGACAGCAGAAATGCAGCCTATCCAGCTGTGACGCACACTGCCCATGTGCACATGGAACAAGAGTAGCCAAAAATGCTTTTGGTGCCTGTATATATATATATTTTTTCAATGTAATTGATTAATAAAAACCAAGCATAGCCTCCCCTCCTCTCCATTAGGTCTTTTTTTTGTCTGCCCAATGCAATCGCGAAGTAGACAAGACTGTCGATAACAGGTTTGGCTACTGAGACCGCTTAGAAATAAATCTTAATCACCAAAGTGTTGTTAAAATATCAAGTTTGAGAGGAGTAAAACAGTGAGCTGACATTCACTTTTTTATCTATGCGTTGTAGGCAGGCCCACATTATTTTATCCATGCAGGTCCCATTTTAGACATGCATAAAACCCCCTCTGGGATGTAGGCTACGTGTCCATGCCCATCATGAAACGAGAGATACTGGTGAACCTTGTATTTAGAAGTTATCCAACCTGTAAAAATTGCTTGTTTCCATTTCAAATGTTTGAAAGACAAGCGTTCCCTTAGGATCTACTATAACGAAGGCTGGTTCAACAGCAATGTATGTCTTTTTTATACTGCCAATTTTATGATATAATTCATTACATTTTACATTTCTTTACTCAAATCAAATCCAATTTTATTAGTCACATGCGCCGAATACAACAGGTGTAGACCTTATAGTGAAATGCTTACTTACGAGCCCCTAACCAACAGTGCAGTTTCAAAATAATATGGATAAGAATAAGAGGTAAAAGTAACAAGTAATTAAAGAGCAGCAGCAAAAAATAACAATATATAGAGGGTGGGTGCTGGAACAGAGTCAATGTGCGGGGACAACGGCCAGTTGAGGTAGTATGTACATGTAGGTAGAGTTATCAAAGTTTGGAATACCAAGGAACTTGAAGCTCTCAACCTGCTCCACTGCAGCCCCGTCAATGAGAATGGGGGCGTGCTCGGTCCTCTTTTTCCTGTAGTCCACAATCATCTCCTTTGTCTTGATCACGTTGAGGGAGAGGTTGCTGTCCTTGCACCACACGGCCAGGTCTCTGACCTCCCTATAGGCTGTCTCGTTGTTGTCGTTGAACAGGACCTACCACTGTTGTGTCATCGGCAAATGTAATGATGGTTTTGGAGTTGTGCCTGGCAGTGCAGTCATGAGTGAACAGGGAGTGCAGGAGGGAGCTGAGCACGCACCCCTGAGGAGCCCCTGTGTTGAGGATCAGCATGGCGGATGTGTTGTTACCTACCCTTACCACCTGGGGGCGGCCCGTCAGGAAGTCCAGGATCCAGTTGCAGAGGGAGGTGTTGAGTCCCAGGGTCCTTAGCTTATTGATGAGCTTTGAGGGAATTATGGTGTTGAATGCTGAGCTGTAGTCAATGTAGTCAATCTCAAATACAGTGCCTTGCAAAAGTATTCATCCCCCTTGGCAATTGTCCTATTTTGTTGCATTACAACCTTTATTTTAAATAGATTTTTATTTGGATTTCATGTAATGGACATACACAAAATAGTCCAAAATGGTAAAATGAAAAATAAAAATACTTAAAATTTAAAACTGAAAAGTGGTGTGTGCATATGTATTCACCCCCTTTGCTATGAAGCCCCTAAATAAGATCTGGTGCAATCAATTACCTTCAAAAGTCACATAATTTGTTAAATAAAGTCCACCTGTGTGCATTCAAAGTGTCACATAATCTGTCACATGATCTCAGTATATATATACCTGTTCTGAAAGGCACCAGAGTCTGCAACACCACTAAACAAGGGGCACCACCAAGCAAGACGCACCATGAAGACCAAGGATCTCTCCAAACAGGTCAGGGACAAAGTTGTGGAGAAGTACAGATCAGGGTTGGGTTTTAAAAAAGCACCATGCAAAGTTCCACAGCGGAGATGGGAGTATCTGTCCATAGGACCACGTTAAGCTGTACACTGGGCATTACGGAAGAGTGTCCAGAAAAAAAATATTGCTTAACTTCTTAGGGAGCGGCAGCAGAGGTGATGGTTTTGGAGAGTCTGGCATTCCCAAAGTAAAATGCCTGCCACTCAGGCCCAGAAAACAGGATATGCACATAATTAGTACTATTGAATAGGAAACACTCTGAAGTTTCTAAAAGTGTTAAAATAATGTACAGTGAGGGAAAAAAGTATTTGATCCCCTGCTGTACGTTTGCCCACTGACAAATAAATGATCAGTCTATAATTTTAATGGTAGGTTTATTTGAACAGTGAGAGACAGAATAACAACAAAGAAATCCAGAAAAACGCATGTGAAAATTTTATATTAATTGATTTGCATTTTAATGAGGGAAATAAGTATTTGACCCCTCTGCAAAACATGACTCAGTACTTGGTGGCAAAACCCTTGTTGGCAATCACAGAGGTCAGACGTTTCTTGTAGTTGGCCACCAGGTCTGCACACATCTCAGGAGGGATTTTGTCCCACTCCTCTTTGCAGATCTTCTCCAAGTCATTAAGGTTTCGAGGCTGACGTTTGGCAACTCGAACCTTCAGCTCCCTCCACAGATTTTCTATGGGATTAAGGTCTGGAGACTGGCTAGGCCACTCCAGGACCTTAATGTGCTTCTTCTTGAGACACTCCTTTGTTGCCTTGGCCGTGTGTTTTGGGTCATTGTCATGCTGGAATACCCATCCACTACCCATTTTCAATGCCCTGGCTGAGGGACGGAGGTTCTCACCCAAGATTTGACGGTACATGGTCCCGTCCATCGTCCCTTTCATGTGGTGAAGTTGTCCTGTCCCCTTAGCAGAAAAACACCCCCAAAGCATAATGTTTCCACCTCCATGTTTGACGGTGGGGATGGTGTTCTTGGGGTCATATGCAGCATTCCTCCTCCTCCAAACATGGCGAGTTGAGTTGATGCCAAAGAGCTCCNCGTAGTGTGTTACCAATTGTTTTCTTGGTGACTATGGTCCCAGCTGCCTTGAGATCATTTACAAGATCCTCCCGTGTAGTTCTGGGCTGATTCCTCACCGTTCTCATGATCATTGCAACTCCACGAGGTGAGATCTTGCATGGAGCCCCAGGCCGAGGGATATTGACAGTTATTTTGTGTTTCTTCCATTTGCGAATAATCGCACTAACTGTTGTCACCTTCTCACCAAGCTGATTGGCGATGGGCTTGTAGCCCATTCCAGCCTTGTGTAGGTCTACAATCTTGTCCCTGACATCCTTGGAGAGCTCTTTGGTCTTGGCCATGGTGGAGAGTTTGGAATCTGATTGATTGATTGCTTCTGTGGACAGGTGTCTTTTATACAGGTAACAAACTGAGATTAGGAGCACTCCCTTTAAGAGTGAGCTCCTAATCTCAGCTCGTTACCTGTATAAAAGATACCTGGGAGCCAGAAATCTTTCTGATTGAGAGGGGGTCAAATACTTATGTCCCTCATTAAAATGCAAATCAATTTATAACATTTTTCACATGCGTTTTTCTGGATTCTTTTGTTGTTATTCTGTCTCTCACTGTTCAAATAAACCTACCATTAAAATTATAGACTGATCATTTCTTTGTCAGTGGGCAAACGTACAAAATCAGCAGGGGATCAAATACTTTTTTCCCTCACTGTATGTGAGTATAACAGAACTGATATAGCAGGCGAAAACCCGAGGAAAATCCATCCGGATTTGCAGTTTCTTTTGTACATGACCTTCTTCTCCAGGCTGCCTACTAGGACTGAGACTGCAGTACCTATGGCTTCCACTAGATGTCAACAGTCTTTATACAGTGTCTGGAGGCTCTAGCACTAAGCAGAACAGATAGGAAGAGGAAGTAGTGAAGGGACCACATTTGTCAACAACGTTTCACGGGCGCGAGATTGTGAGCGTGCCCCACTTTATTTTCCTTTCCTATCGTTCACGTTATCGTCCGGTTGAAATATTACAGTAAATATACATAAAAGGATACCTAAGGATACATAAAAAATGATGTTTGATTTGTTTGTAGAAAGTTTATAGGTATAATTTGAACGTGTTCTCGTCACAGTTCAATGGGCGACTCAACGGTGGATTTCATGATCATAACGCGCCAACCAAACTGAGATTTATGGATATAATAAATGACTTTTTCTAACAAAAGAACCATTGGATGTCTTCGTTGGACACTTGGGAAGCCCTCAGCAGAAGTTCTTCGAAAGGTAAGTGATATTTTTTAGCTCTTATATGGGTTTTGTGTGACCTGCGCTGGATATGAATTTATGCTAATGTGGAAAATATATGAGGTGCTATCCTCAAACAATCAAATGTTGTGCTTTCGCCGTAAAGCCTTTTTGAAATCTGACAACGCTGTGATATAATTCCAAGTTGTAAGGGCAAGGGGGGTGAATACTTTCGCAAGCCACTGTAGGTGTTCCTTTTGTCCAGGTGGGAAAGGTCAGTGTGGAGTGCAATAGAGATTGCTTCATCTGTGGATCTGTGGGGCGGTATGCAAATTGGAGTGGGTCTAGGGTGTCTGGGATGATGGTGTTGATGTGAGCCATGACCAGCCTTTCAAAGCACTAGGGGGCGGTAGTCATTTAGGCAGGTTACCTTAGTGTTCTTGGGCACAGGCACTATGGTGGTCTGCTTAAAACATGTTGGTATTACAGACTCGGACAGGGAGAGGTTGAACATGTCAGTGAAGACACTTGCTAGTTGGTCTGCGCATGCTCGCAGTACACGTCCTGGTAATCCGTCTGGCCATGCGGCCTTGTGAATGTTGACCACCTGTTTAAAGGTCTTACTCGCATCAGCTACGGAGAGCGTGATCACACAGTCATCCGGAACAGCTGATGCTCCCATGCATGCTTCAGTGTTGCTTGCCTCGAAGCAAGTAAAGAGATGATTGAGCTCGTCTGGTAGGCTCATGTCACTGGGCAGCTCGCGGCAGTTTTTCTCTTTGTAGTCCGTAATAGTTTGCAAGCCCTGCCACATCTGACAAGCATCAGAGCTGGTGTAGAATGATTCAATCTCAGTTCTGTATTGACGCTTTGCCTGTTTGATGGTTGGCCGGAGGGCATAGCGGGATTTCTTATAAGCGTCCTGGTTAGAGTACCACTTCTTGAAAGCGGCAGCTCTACCCTTTAGCTCAGCGCGGATGTTGCCTGTAATCCATGGCTTCTAGTTGGGGTATGTACGTACGGTCACTCTGAGACGACGTCATCGATGCACTTATTGATGAAGCCATTGACTGATGTGGTGTACTCCTCAATGCCATCGGAAGAATCCCAGGAACATATTCAAGTCTGTGTTAGCAAAACAGTCCTGTAGCTTAGCATCTGCATCCTTTGACCACTTCCTAATTGAGCGAGTCACTGGTACTTCCTGCTTTAGTTTTTGCTTGTAAGCACGAATCAGGAGGATAGAATTATGGTCAGATTTGTCAAATAGCGGGTGAAGGAGAGCTCTCTGTGTTTGGAGTAGAGGTGGTCTAGAGTTTTTAGAAATTAGGTAAAACGGATCGAAGTTTCACTTCATTAAAGTCCCCGGCCAGTAGGAGCGTCGCCTCTGGATGAGCATCTTCCTGTTTGCTTATGGCCCTATACAGCTCGTTGAGTGCCATCTCAGTGCCATCATCAGTTTGTGGTGGTAAATAGACATCTACAAAAAATAGTGTGGTCTGCAGCTTATCATGAGATACAGTACTCTACCTCAAGTGAGCAAAACCTTGAGACTTCTTCCACCAGAAGCTCTGTCGGAGGAAAGCCAGGGTACGACGAGCACCAGGATGACAGGTAAACCTGGAGAAGTGAGCCCATTCCAGGATTTGAGGGCGGTCCGAATCAGGAACGAACATGCGGTTAGCCGCCCCCCCTAGTTCACTGCTGGGGACCATGTGAATGGTACCTTGGGAGAGGTGAGTGCAGAGATGGGAGCCGCCAGGTTGCTGTAGCCCTGAAAGAAACAGCGGTAAAAATGAGCAAACCCCAGAAACCGTTGTAGCTGCACCCTGGACGTGGGTTGGGGCCAATCCACCACCGCTCTCACTTTTTCCGCCTCCATCTGAACATTCCATTCAGTGATGATGTATCCCAGAAAAGAGATTGTGGAGCGGTGGAACTCGCACTTCTCCACTTTTACAAACAACTGGTTCTCCAGGAGGCGCTGAAGGACTTGTTGAATATGGAGAAAGTGTTCCTGGGCAGAACGGGAGAAAAACAGGATGTCATCGAGGTAGTTAAAAACAGACCGATTCAACATGTCCCGGTGCACATCGTTGACCAGGGCCTGGAAGACAGCAGGAGCATTAGTGAGTCCAAACGGCATAACCAGGTACTCATTGTGTCTACTTGCTGTGTTGAAAGCTGTCTTCCACTCGTCTCTTTCGTGTATCTGAACAAGGTGGTATGCATTCCGGAGGTCCAGTTTAGAAAAGATGGTTGCCCCTGGAGAGGTGTGAAAGCCGAGGAGGAGTGGTAGCAGGTACCGATTATTGATTGTGATGTCATTGAGGCCCCGGTAATCAATACATGGACATAGGGTCTTGTCCTTCTTTCCCACAAAGAAGAACCCTGCGCTGGCAGGAGAGGCAGAAGGGCGAACACTCCCAGCATCCAGAGAGTTCTCAATGTACTCCTCCATGGTCTTGGTCTCAGGGCCAGACATAGCTGGCCTCGAGGCAGTGTGGTGCACAGGAAGAGGTCAGTAGCACAATCGTAAGGACGATGTGGAAGAAGGGAGGTAGCCCGAACCCTACAGAAAACCTCCCAGAGGTCATGATACTCTGCAGGAACGGCAGAGAGATCTGAGGCCGTACGTAGCTACCCTCTTGGGGATTGCTGGGGCGCTAGCGCCCCACTCCCGACACTACCCGGTGAAATGTGAGGCGCCAAATTCAAAATCCAAAAGTTGAATTATTAAACATCCACCAATATACAAGTGTTCCATACTCATCAAAAGCTCTGTTTCTTGGCAATATCACAGCGTTGTCAGATTTCAAAAAGGCTTTACGGCGAAAGCACAACATTTGATTGTTTGAGGGTAGCACCTAACATATTTTTGCCATTACCATAATTTCATAAGGCTCCACGGTTCACAGAAAACACATTTCACAGCGAAAACAAATCAATTACCTGTTGAAGAACTTCTGCTGAGGTCTTCCTAAGTGTCCAACGAAGACAATCCATGGTTCTTTTGTTAGAAAAAGTCATGTATTTTATCCATAAATCTCCATTTGGTTCGCGCGTTATAATCAGAAACTACAGCGTCCACTACTCCATTGAAACGTGACGAGAACTCGTTCATCTTATACCTATAAACTTGTCCAAGAACAATCAAACATCATTTTAAATGTATCCTTAGGAACACTTTTATGTATATTTACTATAATAAATCAACCGGAATATAAACTGAGCTCTAAAGACTGAAAAAAACACAGTGCGCGCTTGGCGAGAGCGCACGTCCACTGCTATAGACTTCCAAAGGGAGACTTCCTGATTTCCTCTTCTTCTCTGTTCTATTTCATCTGAACAGAATCAAATCACTTTCTTGAGACTGTTGACATCCAGAGGAAGCGATCGGTACTGCATTCATATGCCCTTATAAGGGCATTTTCATGAGGGAGGGGTTCCAAATGAGGCACTCTGTGAAAACCACTTTTTCCAGGACAGAAATTCCTCGGGGTTTCGCCTGCCATATCCGTTCTGTTTTACTCACAGACATATGGTTAACAGTTTTGGAAAATTCAGAGTGTGTCCTGTCCAATGGTACCAAATATGTGCATATCCTATTTTCTGGGCCTGAATGGGAGGCATTTTACTTTGGGCACGCCAGGCTCTCCAAAACGGTCACCTCGTGTGCTCATCCCTAAGAAGTTAACCCTGGAGGCAGACGTTACGGCGAAGGCTGCGCCGCCTTTAGGCAGTGTGAATGGCAGAACGGGGTCCAGTCACAAAATCGGGATTGTGCTTCTGGAGCAAAGAAAATCCCAAAACAACAGGGATGTGAGGAGACTCAATGAGGAGAAGCTGTATTGACTCACTGTGATTACCAGATATCTGCAGATTAATGGGAACTGTGCTGTGCGTGACTCTACCAATGGAAAGGCCGTCCAGTGACCTGGCATCCATAGGAACGGATAGGAGTTGAGTGGGAATGCCTAGTTCCGATACCAGGGTAGCGTTTAGATCATAACAAGGTCAGAGTTCATGAGATACAGAGTGACAGGCAGGCTCGAGGTCAGGGCAGGCAGTATGGTCAGGCAGGCGGGTTCAGAGTCAGGGCAGGCAAGGGTCAAAACCGTGAGGAATAGCAAAAGAGTGATGAGAAAAAGCCGTAGCACGGGTAAAACATGCTGGTTGACTTGACAAGACAAGACGAACTGGCACAGAGAGACAGGAAACACAGGGATAAATACACCGGAGAAAATAAGTGACACCTGGAGGGGGTGGAAACAATCACACGGACAGGTGAAACAGATCAGGGCGTGACAGTTCGCTGTTCTGATGTCCAGAAGTTATTTTCGGTCATAAGAGTCAGTAGCAGCAACATTATGTACAAAATAAAAAGTAAAAAAATAAGTTACAAACAACGCGAAAAAACAAACAAAATAGCACACTTGGTTAGGAACACGTAAAACGGCAGCCATCCCCCCGGTGCCATTCTAATAACCTAAGTTATTTTGTTTTGTTTAGAATTTGATTAGAATTATTTGTTCTCTTTCTAGGACTCATCAATTATTCATTTAATCTTGCTTATTGACAACGTTTGGCATGTCCATGCTCAGCCATAATGCAATTTAGAGTAGGCCTAGCCCTTATATCAGTGTGAATGGTATTGAAGCCATGCAATTACTGAAAACAATGTGGACTGCAAATGGGTTCAAGTAAATGTATTTAGCAAAGATACAGAAGGACTTAATTTTGTTATTTCATTTCTGTAAGCCATTTAGCAAACTATAATGGAACATGTTCTGATTGGCCTCGACACACTCACAATGTGTTTATTCATCAAAATCCAGCCCTTTCGCGCCAACGACAACAACTGCGCCGATAATTGTGCTTGTGAAAATAGCCAAAATATTTCTGACACACCCCCAAACCTTAAACGTTAGATTGACCATTGTGTTGGGTTTGTTAAAATAGAGTGCTCAATTTATGTCAGGACTCTGTACTGCAATACCAGGAATCTCAACACTTCTTTCAATGGGAAAGGCTAAAGACAGACTGACTAGTCTAGATGACTCTACCATTGCCATTCAGAGTGGCAAACAACAAGGTTTTACATTTCATGGTAAGCACATTGAGTCAACCTACAGGCATGTTTATCTTCTGCACATCTACCATTCCAGTGTTTAATTTAATTTAATTTTTACAAATTAAAAAATGAAAAGTTTTTCTAGCGACTGCTACAGAACTCAAATGTCTAGCTGGCTGTCACATAGCTAACGTTGTGGCATTGCATTCCATGCAAGCTATAATTTATTTTGTAAAGGCTGACTGATACTCAAGGAGCTTTGTGGAGTGTGGCTCATTGTGATTCCAGTGAGGTAAAGTGTATTGCTGTGGTTCACAGTATGTGCCATATCTCAACTAATTATGCCAAATTACCATTTTGGAACTTGAATGTACCAATTGGTTGCTTTTCATAATTAAAGGTTTGAGACTTTTATGGTTTGAGAGGCTTGCCTGGCTCTCAAAAATGGTTTATTGTTGATGTGAGGTTGTCATGCCTGGTTTGCTTTAAAAGGTTTAGTGAAAAAACACAGCAATGCAGAGGTCTTATTATCAGATCTCTCAGACATGATTTACAACCTCTCCCTGAGTTACAATTACAACACTGATGGAACCTAAAGGCACGAACAGCAGTCTTCATGTGTATGTGTGTGTGTGTGTGTAGTAACTGTCTATTGCTATTCATCAAGCCAACTTCACAAACATATAATAAGTAATTGAATCTGCAGACAACTAGCCTGCTTCTTTTGTTAGTATAACTAAAAGGCAACAAAACACTTTTTGAGTTATATTCTCATATTCAGCTCAACTGTAGAAGGGTGTTTTGTGTCCATTACATGTATAGCCACCTCATCAGACAAAACAGTCCTTATTTTCAGACCATTTAATCCATGGATGGGCAACTTGGTGGGGGCCACAAAATATCGGAACTCATATTGAAGGGCCGTAGTGGCTTGTGGTCTGCATACCCACATCCATACCCACACATGCAGAGAAGGCCCTACCTTGCAAAAAAAAAAAACATTTTAGCCATCTCACTCCTCACAGCAGAAAGTTTATGTCCTGCAATTCTATAGCCATAAGCTATAGACATTTTTTACAGTTATACAGTGCATTCGGAAAGTATTCCACATTCTTTTACGTTACAGCTTTATTCTAAAATTTATACAATAGTTTTTTCCCCCTCATCAATCTACACACAATAGCACATAATGACATAGCAAAAACAGTTTTTTTAAATGTTTACAAATTTATAAAAAATTAAAAATGTATATTACATTTACATAGGTATTCAGACCCTTTACTCAGTACTTTGTTGAAGCACCTTTGGTAACGATAACAGCCTTGAGTATTCTTGGGTATGACGCTACAAACTTGGCACATTTGTGATTGCGGAGTTTCTCCCATTCTTCTCTGCAGACCCTCTAAAGCTCTGACAGGTTGGATGGGGAGTGTCGCTGCAGAGTTATTTTCAGGTCTCTACAGAGATGTTCGATTGGGTTCAAGTCCGGGCTCTGGCTGGGCCACTCAAGGACATTCAGAGACTTGTCCCGAAGCCACTCCTACGTTGTCTTGGCTATGTGCTTAGGGTCGATGTCCTGTTGGAAGGTGAACCTTCGCCCCAGTCTGAGGTCCTGAGCGTTCCGGAGCGGGTTTTCATTGAAAACCTCTCTGTACTTTGCTCCCTTCATCTTTCCATCGATCCTTTTGGTAAACTCCAAGTGGGCTGTCATGTGCCTTTTACTGAGTCACTTGAGGCTTCCTTCTGGCCACTCTACTATAAAGTCCAGATTGGTGGAGTGCTGCAGAGATGATTGTCCTTCTGGAAGGTTCTTCCATCGCCACAGATGAACTCTGGAACTCTGTCAGAGTGACCATTGGGTCCTTGGTCACCTCCCTGACCAAGGCCCTTGCTCTGTTTGGTCAAACGGCCAGCTCTAGGTAGAGTCTTGGTGGTTCCAAACTTATTCTATTTAAGAATGATGGAGGCCACTGTGTTATTGAGGACCTTCAATGTTGCAGAAATGCTTTGGTACCCTTCCCCAGATCTGTGCCTCAACACAATCCTGTTTCGGAGCTCTACATCTTGGCCATGTTCTGTTATAATCTCCACCCGACACAGCTAGAAGAGGACTGGCCACCCCTCATAGCCTGGTTCCTCTCTAGGTTTCTTCCTAGGTTCTGGCCTTTCTAGGGAGTTCTTCCTAGCCACCGTGCTTCTACACCTGCATTGCTTGCTGTCTGGGGTTTTAGGTTGGGTTTCTGTACAGCACTCTGTGACATCAGCTGGTGTAAGAAGGGCGTCATAAATACATTTGATTTGATTTACATACAAATCCTTCGACCTCTTGGTTTTTGCTCTGACATGCACAGTCAACTGTGGGACCTTATATAGACAGGTGTGTGCCCTTCCAAATCATGTCCAATCAATTGAAATTACCACAGGAGGACTCCAATCAAGTTGTAAAAACATCTCAAGGATGATCAAAGGAAACAGGATGCACCTGAGCTCAATTTCGAATTTACCTACGTAAATTGGATATTTCTCTTTTTAATTATAATACATTTGCAAACATTTCTAAAAACCTTTTTTATCTTCGTCATTTTTGGGTATTGTGTGTAGATAGATGAGACATTTATTTTATGTAATCCATTTTAGAATAAGGCTGTAACGTAACAAAAAATGGAAAAAGGGAAGGGTCTGAATACTTTCTGAATACACTGTATAAGCAACTTTGCAGCAATTCTATGATATCTGAATGAGAGTGACTAACAAAATCTAGTGGGGGCCCCACGATCGGTATTTCGACCATGAATGGCACAAGTTTAGATAACTAGCCAGACTGACTTACCAATCTTAATTTTCTTTGCTGACATGGGCTAATTGAGAAAAACTGCTGATGCAAAACCACATTTCGAAATTGCACCTGGTGTATTCTATTATTATAACTATCAACAGTAAGTTGAGACCCCAACTGAGTAAATGATAGCAACGTGTTAGTTGTGCCGCTGCCTCATTAGTCACTGCTCTGAGGTTAGCCACCGTGCACAACCAATTGATTCATTACTATTGCATGTTTGCACTCCTGCTTCTTTCACAGCCTTATCAATGTCAACAGGAGTGTGTGTGTGTGCGCATGTGTGTGTGTGTGTGTCTGTGTGTTGGAAGGGGGAGGGTGTTATGGCATATAGCAGACAGTAATAGTAAGCCACTTCACATCTGTGTCTTAATTATTATTGTCTGCTTTGCAAGCTGACTCACAAAGAGCAAACGGAGGGCATTGAAAGAAAAATCCTATTTCCTCACCTATCACAGGGAAATGTAACAATCGTGTTTTTACATGATAAGAGCTGTTATATTGGCCACCTCTAACACACTACTTGTTGACTGACGTCAGATATACAGGACCATCAAGATACAACATTTAAGTATTTGTGTTTTAAATGTCAACTGCAATGACGTGTGCTGATGCAAGCTCTGAACAAGTTGACTTTAGGGAGCTTGTTTCTTGTGAGATAGTAGTTTACTGAAAATACACAAATGATAATGTAAAATATTATTTTCACAATGTGTAAATGATTTACATGCAAAATGATTAGTGCTAGCCAAAACATCACACTTGGATACTTCAGGTATGTATTGAGGTTCAGGCTGTAATTAATCAGAACTCCACTTGAATGTTCACATAGACTAATTGTACTCAATGACATATGGTTGTGGATTTGGTTAAATGTAGAACAAGGAAGTACATTTTGACATAACCTTTTAGATCTCTTCAGAGCCGTTTCAGTATTTAAATAAACATTAATGAAATGTATAGGTTTTCAGCAAGCTGCCAATAGGTATGTGCTTGGCTTTCCACCCTGGATACATTTAAAAATTGTTTTTTTTTAATAATAATCAGTCAGGAAAAATATGAGGAATGTTTAAAGAAGGTGCTTGCTTTTTCTTTTTTCTCGTTTTTGGCAGCAGAGTTTATTCTTAACTTCTTAAAGTAGGGGAATGTTTCCACTGATAATAAAAAAAGGGATGAGCTCCATTCACTTTCATCAATTGCTCCTTACTTTGGCAGAGGAAGGCCCAAAAAAGATTCCAGTCACCCAAGTCATAGTGTTCACTCTGCTACCGCACGGCAAGCGGTACCGGAGCGCCAAGTTTAGGTCCAAAAGGCTCCTTAACAGCTTCTATCCCCAAGCCATAAGACTGCTGAACAATTAATCAAATGGCCACCCGGACGATTTGCATTGAACCCCCTTTGTTTTTACACTGCTGCTACTCACTGTTTACTATATGCATAGTCACTTTACCCCTACCTACATGTACAAATTAACTTGACTAACCTGTACTCCCGCACATTGACTCAGTACCGGTACCCCCTGTATATAGCCTCATTATTGTTATTTTATTGTGTTACTTATTATTATTATTTTTCTTTAAATGTAGTTTATTTAGTATTTTCTTTTATAGATATATACAGTACCAGTCTAAAGACACACCTACTCATTCCATGTTTTTTCCTTATTTTTTGACTATTTTCTACATTGTAGAATAATAGTGAAGACATCAAAACTATAAAATAACACATATGGAATCATGTAGTAACCACAAAAGTGTTAACTTCTTACGTAACAGTGTCTCGCTAGCGTGCCACCTCGACAACATCTGGTGAAATTGCAGAGCGCGAAATTCCAAATACAAAAATCGTAATATTAAACATTCATGAAAATACAAGTCATACACCATTCTTTAGCTTAGAATCTTGGTAATCAGACCGCTTTGTCTGATTTACAATAGGCATTACGGCAAAAGCATAGCATTTGATTATCTGAGGACAGCACCCTGCATACGTCCTGCATATAAATGTATTTCAAACCAGCACAGGCGTTACAAAAATCAAAAATAGAGATAAAATAAATCACTTACCTTTGAAGATCTTCCTCTGTTTGCAATCCCAAGGGTCCCAGGACAATAAATGGTTGTTTTGTTCGATAAAGTCCCTCTTTATATCCCAAAAACTCTGTTTGGTTGCCGCGTTTTGTTCAGTAATCCAACCGACAAAAGATCCCAAAAAGTTACCAATAAACTTCGTCCAAACAAGTCAAAAAACTTTTCTAATCAATCCTCAGGTACCCTAATATGTAAATAAATGATACAATTTAAGACGGAATGTAGTATGTTCAATACCGGAGATAAATAACAAAGAGCGCGTCCTCAGTCACGCGCCACAGGACTACAGACCCAAGGAGGAACCCAATGATAAACTACAGCTACTTGCTAATTCTTCAAAGAACAAGTCTGAAACCTTGTCTAAAGACTGTTGACATCCAGTGGAAGCCATAGGTGCTGCAATCTGGGAGCTATTCTTTTCATTGTGCAATAGGAAACCATACCAATTGCATGGGAGCTCAAAAAAGCAATTTTTCCTTATTGGTTTTCCTCTGGTTTTCGCCTGCCATATCAGTTCTGTTATACTCACAGACATTATCTTAACATTTTCAGAAAATTCAAAGTGTTTTCTATCAAATACAACTAATTATATGCATATCCTAGCTTCTGGGCTTTTACTTTGGGCATGCCAGACTCTCTGAACTTCCGAACACTGCCCCCTAGCCCGGAGAGGTTAAACAAATATATTTTAAATTTGAGATGTTTCAAAGTGGGCCACCCTTTGCCTTGATGACAGTTTTTATTTGGGCTGCAATTTTCCGGATTGACGGACCTTCATATCTTAAAGTAATGATGGACTGTTCTTTCTCTTTGCTTATTTGAGCTGTTCTTGCTATAATATGAACTTGATCTTTTACCAAATAGGGCTATCTTCTGTATACCACCCCTACCTTGTCACAACACAATTGATTGGCTCAAATGTAATTAAGAAGGAAAGAAATTTCACAAAATAACTTTTAACAAGGCACACCTGTCAATTGAAGTGATTGTGTTAGCTGTGTTGTTGGCTACTGTAGCTCCTCTGAACAAGTGTCCTGAACGAGAGAGCACATAATCTATGCCAGGTGAAATCGCACCTCATTTGCTCATTAATATGGATGTATCCAAATGTCTCTAGAAAACAGCTTAGGGAGCGGCAGCAGAGGTGACGGTTTTGGAGAGTCTGGCGTTCCCAAAGTAAAATGCCTGCCACTCAGGCCCGGAAAACAGGATATGCACATAATTAGTACTATTGGATAGGAAACACTCTGAGGTTTCTAAAAGTGTTAAAATAACGTATGTGAGTATAACAGAACTGATATAGCAGGCGAAAACCCGAGGAGAATCCATACGGATTTGCTGTTTTTTTGTACATGACCTTCTTCTCCAGGCTGCCGATTCATTTCTATTTTAACCAGAACTGAGACTGCAGTACCTATGGCTTCCACTAGATGTCAACAGTCTTTATACATTGTCTGGAAGCTCTAGCACTAAGCAGAACGGATAGGAAGAGGAAGTAGTGAAGGGACCACTTTTGTCAACAACGTTTGACGGGCGCGATATTGTGAGCGCGCCCCACTTTATTTTCCTTTCCTATTGTTCACGTTATCGTCCGGTTGAAATATTACAGTAAATATACATAAAAGGATACCTAAGGATACATTAAAAAAGTTCTTCGAAAGGTAAGTGATATTTTTTAGCTCTTATATGGGTTTTGTGTGACCCGCGCTGGATATGAATTTATGCTAATGTAGAAAATATATGAGGTGCTATCCTCAAACAATCAAATGTTGTGCTTTCATCGTAAAGCCTTTTTGAAATCTGACAACGCTGTGATATTGCCAAGAAGCAGAGCTTTTGATGACTATGCAACACTTGTATATTGATGAATGTTTAATAATTCAACTTTTGGATTTTGAATTTGGCGCCTTACATTTCACCGGGTAATGTCGGGAGCGGCCCGCTAGCGCGCCGCTATTAAACAAATGCAAATGCAGCTACTTTGCTATCATTCTGGCTGCACTTTTTGACGTGACTGTAAGTTATCCGTAGTTGGCTAGCTAGCAAGCAAGGGATAAGAGCGTTGCCAGCCAGAATAGCAATGGAACATTTAGAATGAAATACTGGGTCGTGTCCAAAGATACAGAACAAAAACACTGAACAACTGGTCGCATCTCTGGCAACCTAACCAATAGAACGAACGGCCAGCTGGCTTGGGTAGCAACCCTAGATTTGTGTCGGGACTATATATTGTGGAAGGATGAAATATTATGAATAAATCCATTAAATTAAAGTTTTTAATGAAAATATGTTAATTAATTGAATATGTTGGTAATCCGTTGTATAAAAGTCATAATGCCCTCGAGGCTGGTGTTTGGAGGATATATTGGCATGTCTCGGGCCTAACAACAACCGTGCCAAGATATCCTCCAAACACCGGCTTCAAGGTTATTGTCACCTGTATTGAGAATGGGCATCCTAGGCTACATCTTGATTTACCCAATTTATCAATAGATATTTACCATTCAAATAAATTATTGCAATGATGTTGTTTTGTAGTTAGATTGGTAAAAAAAAGTCAAAATAATTGTACGATTGAATAATTAATTCATTAATGAATACATGGCTGTCTCTGAAAAAAGCTGACATCAAATTTAAAATGTAATGATATTGATCTCAAAGGATGCCCAACAATTAAAAAGAGCAGTATCTGAGTATATCTATCTGGATAGTAGCCATTCTGTGACTTTGGCTTACACAACTTCTTTGCCTCGTTTTTGGTTTTGTGTATTGTCATGGTATTGAGTATCGTGATACTAAACCTGGTGTCGGTATCAAATTCAAAATTCTGTTATATTGACAACATTACCATGGACAGCTACAGCCCTGTACCAATGCATCTACAGCACAGGTGTCAAACTCGTTCCATGGAGCCCGAGTGGCTGTGGGTTTTCGCTCCTTCCTTGTACTTGATTGATGAATTAAGGAAACTAATTAGTAATGAACTCCCCACACCTGCTTGTCAGAGGCTTAATTGAAGAGAAAAACCAAAAACCTGCAGACACTAGGCCCTCCATGAAATTAGTTTGACACCCCTGACCTACAGACTTAAACAGCACCATGGACAGCTTCAGTCCTATACCAAGGTACAGTTGCCTCTGTAACTTTCTCAATCATTATTATTTATGATTCATTCAGGATTATCTGTAATCATGGTAGCATCAACATTAATGTAGAAGTGTTCAGAAACAAACAGAATTATATTCTTATTTACGATAGAAGTGACTCCAAAATGACACAATATATTACTTACCAATCATTTCTATTGGACACAACATAATCTGAAACACAACCAAAACAAACTGCAAATGCATCCACCAAGTTTGTAGTCACAAGTTTGAATCAATCATTGTCTGCTAACAATATGTGACCAAATACTACAGTACACCTCTGACTACTTTAATACGCATATACAGTGCCTTGCAAAAGTATTCACCCCCCTTGCAGTTTTTCCTATTTTGTTGCATTACAACCTGTAATTTAAATGGATTTTTATTTGGATTTCATGTAATGGACATACACAAAATAGTCCAAATTGGCGAAGTGAAATGAAAAAAAATAATAACTTGTTTCAAAAAATTCTGAAGCCCCTAAATAAGATCTGGTGCAACCAATTACCTTCAGAAGTCACATAATAATTAAATAAAGTCCACCTGTGTGCAATCTAATTGTCACATGATCTGTCACATGATCTCAGTATATAAACACCTGTTCTGAAAGGCCCCAGAGTCTGCAACACCACTAAGCAAGGGGCACTACCAAGCAAGCGGCACCATGAAGACCAAGGAGCTCTCCAAACAGGTCAGGTACAAAGTTGTGGAGAAGTACAGATCAGGGTTGGGTTATAAAAAATATCAGAAACTTTGAACATCCCACAAATGACCATTAAATCCATTATTAAAAATGGAAAGAACAGGGCACCACAACAAACCTGCCAAGAGAGGGCTGCCCACCAAAACTCACAGACCAGGCAAGGAGGACATTAATCAGAGGCAACAAAGACCCTGAAAAAGATAACCCTGAAGGGGAAGAAGGTACTCTGGTCAGATGAGACTGAAATGTAGCTTTTTTGCCATCAAGGAAAACGCTATGTCTGGCGCAAACCCAACACCTCTCATCACCCCGAGAACACAGAGGGACTGGGAAACTGGTCAGAATTGAAGGAATGATAAGATGGCGCTAAACACAGGGTAATTCTTGAGGGAAACTTGTTTCAGTCTTACAGAGATTTGAGACTGGGGCGGAGGTTCACCTTCCAGCAGAACAACGACCCTAAGAATACTGCTAAAGCAACACTCGAGTGGTTTAAGGGTAAACATGTAAATGTCTTGGAATGGCCTAGTCAAAGCCCAGACCTCAATCCAATTGAGAATCTTTGGTATGACTTAAATATTGTTGTACACCAGCGAAACCCTTCCAACTTGAAGGAGCTGGAGCATATTTGCCTTTAAGAATGGGCAAAAATCCCAGTGGCTAGATGTGCCAAGCTTATAGAGACATACCCCAAGAGACTTGCAGCTGTAATTGCTGCAGAAGGGGGCTCTACAAAGTATTGACTTTGGGGGGTTGAATAGTTATGCAAGGTCAAGTTTTCTGTTTCTTTGTCTTATTTCTTGTTTGTTTCACAATAAAAATTATCGTCAAAGTGGTAGGCATGTTGTGTAAATCAATTGATACAAACCCCCCAAAAATCTATTTTTATTGTGAATACTTTCACAAGCCACTGTATTTGGAACCAATTTTGGTTCAATTAAGAAGAACCCCTAGGGTTCTGATAAAGTGTTCTATATATAACTTTTAAGGGTTCCATATTTGAAGCAAGCAATTTAGTTTTTGGTTCTATATGGAACCTTTTTTTTCTACGAGTGTAACATTGAGAAAGTGTTACAGCATCAGGTCTAAGTAGTTGATGCTGTTGAACTCTGAAAAGTGTGGACCTGTATATATTCTCAAAAAGTGTTAAATTCAACACTCAGAGTTGATTGAACACTGGACAATTTGCTGTGTGTGACTGTCAACACATGTTGACATTGCACATGCAGTGAACCAAAAGCATACAATAACGGACAAATAATAGAGGACCAATTGCTTTTCCACACAAAACACAGACGTCATTATAAACACTTCAAATGTATGTGGGCATGTGTGTGTACTGTATTTCTGTCTTCATATGGGTTGTCTTCAGAATGACTTACATGTGTTGTCAGGTCAGCCGTCTTACATTTCAAATCAAATCAAAATCAACTCAAATCAAATGTTATTAGTCACATGCGCCAAATACAACAGGTATAGACCTTACAGTGAAATGCTTACTTACGAGCCCCTAACCAGCGATGCAGTTAAATTATAAAAATAGAAAAAATACAAATAAGAGTAAGAAATAAGACTAACAAGTAATTAAAGAGCAGCAGTAAAATAACAATAGCAAGATTATATACAGTGGGTACCGGTACAGAGTCACTGTGCGGGGGCACCGGTTAGTCGAGGTAACTGAGGTAATATGTACATGTAGGTAGAGTTATTAAAGTGACTATGCATAGATGATAACAACAGAGAGTAGCAGCAGTGTAAAAGGGGGGGGGGGGGCAATGCAAATAGTCTGGGTGGCCATTTGATTAGATGTTCAGGAGTCTTACGGCTTGGGGCTAGAAGCTTTTTAGAAGCCTCTTGGACCTAGACTTGGCACTCCGGTACCGCTTGCCGTGCGGTAGCAGAGAACAGTCTATGACTAGGGTGGCTGGAGTCTTTGACAATTTTTAGGGCCTTCCTCTGACATCCTGGTATAGAAGTCCTGGATGGCAGGAAGCTTGGCCCCAGTTATGTACTGGGCCGTTTCCACTACCCTCTGTAGTGCCTTGCGGTCGGAGGCCTAGCAGTTGCCATACCAGGCAGTGATGCAACCAGTCAGGATGCTCTCGATGGTGCAGCTGTAGAACATTTTGAGGATCTGAGGACCCATGCCAAATATTTTCAGTCTCCTGAGGGGGAATAGGTTTTGTCGTGCCTTATTCACGACTGTCTTGGTGAGTTTGGACCATGTTAGTTTGTTGGTGGACAACTTCATGCTCTACAAGCTGACAAACAAACTCCTTCAACTAGTCTCTATCTTACACTCATTCTGACTACCATACCGTGGCAGTTGATATGCCCCTGCATACTGTGGTTGTAATAATAATTCTGGCTGGTATTGTCATTTCCCTCCACAAATAGCGGCATTGGTTATGTATAGCAACCCGTTCATTAGCCATCGTCATTACTATGGTACATAAACAACCTAATTAGCCCTCATTCTCATTGTACACACCGATAAGAGTATGATAGCCATATCCTTGATTACACATATTCATTTTGGCGTAATGTTGGGTTCTATTCAGAAAGCTAATGAAGATGAGCCCAACCTGACCCCTGGTTACTGGGCATGCTCTGAGGCTGGGGGGAGCCATGCCAGACGCCTTTATGACGCATATTTCTTTCTGCAGTCAACCGCATGCTGTGAATAGGCTTGCAGAGTGGATGGCTACTGTTTTTTTGTGACCTTTTATGCACACAACCCAATTTGGCGAGAGCAGCAGAAATCTGAGATGTTTGTCTAGATGCTGTAGTTTGTAGCCAAATCAAATCAAATTTTATTAGTCACATACACATGGTTAGCAGATGTTAATGCGAGTGTAGCGAAATGCTTGTGCTTCTAGTTCGAACCATGCAGTAATGTCTAATAAGTAATCTAACAATTTCACAACAACTACCTTATACACACAAGTGTAAAGGATTGAATGTATGTACATAAATATATGGATGAGGGATGGCTGACCGGCATAGGCAAGATGCAGTAGATGGTATATAGTACAGTACTATTCTGCACTATTCTGTTCACTATTCTGTTTTAGAGTGCACTATTCTGGATGTCACTGCAATTTGGGCTCAGGCTTAGATCTGGATATTCTGTTTTAGAGTGATATTTGTTCTTTCTGTTGGTGCCTCAAGAATGTGCCTTTTCTTTTCTTGAGGGATGAATGTATGCAAAATCATATGTGGATTATGCTCCATGTTTACTTAAATAATGTTATTTTGTTGCCTTTTACATAGTCCTGTAATATATGATTTGGGTGCAGATATGGGTCATTTGAATATTCATCAACTAAAATAAATGTGTATAAGCATATATTAGTTGAGAAGGGGTTTACGTAAATCCACATTTAGTGAATTTCTACTGCCGGTGTACTTCTCGAAAGCTTATCCTTTGAGCATAGAGAGCGGTTCCTGAATGGCCATCTCTGCTGCTCAGCATCCTTTTCTCTGTGCGTCTGCAGAATGTTAAGCTGTGTAGGAAACAGCCCAGGCCCTCAGGCTCCGGGCCCCTGATTCCTCTATACTCTGCTCTGCCCCACAGTTTTCCAGCACCAATCTGTCACTTCCTCTCAGCTGAGAAGGCAGCACAGAGGCCAGGGCCCAGAGCAACCACTCTCTTGGCATGCATCCCCTTCCAGGGGTCAGTTGGAATTAGGCTGCCATAAACAGCCATGCCCTGGGTCTCACAGAGATAGCATGTACTCACTCCTTTCACTGCCCTCCTCCTCTATCACCAGCTCCAGCATAAAACTTAATGGAGTTTATTCTGCTCTAAAAATGTAGCGAGCGAGAGAAAGCAACCAACTGCAACCAACTGGGGGCACACTGCTGAGGGGGAAATGAGCTAATCATTTCAGCGGTAGTGAGGTGCAGGCTTGTTCCTCTACCTCAGAGGCCTGGGCAGATGTTTGGAAGAGTTAGGGGGATCTGTGGCATAGTCTGGGAGGGCCCAAACAGCCACTGGTAGATGGCTGGAAACAAGATCAGCTCCACAACAGCTGCTGGGAGGACAAGAGGCAGGTGTACAGGCAATGTTTTAGCATTCTAAGCATAGTTTCTGCTTCCCTGGTTGCTTGGTGCATTGTATTCATCCATGCATTAATTACTAACTACATACTGTACAGCCTCTCTATATGCTTGATATTGTAAAGTTAAAGTTCCATTGCACCTGTGGTGGAGAAGTCAACGCTGAGAGGGAATTGTTGGTGCATACTGTGCCTTATTGATAGATACTGTGTCTTCTGCCGCTGCAATAGGGAATACTCAGCTTGTGGAGTGCAATCATGTGACTGCTCCCAAACAAGCACAAACTTCCTGGCACAAAGTTTTATTGCAAAGGAATCTGTTTGTGCAATAACAATAAATAAACACAAAAACAAAACAAGCACAGATATGATACCTCAGCTCTTCATTAGTCCCAAGACACAATACAAACAAATAGCCATTGAATATTGCATTTGGGTTGCCAACAAGTGTCTGTCACATGATAAAGTGCATATAACATGTACAATTCATACAGATATAGGAACTTAATTTGATCACTCTTTTATTGCTGAGAATTATCTTGCACCGCAGGGAATGCAGATGAACTTTGTGATTTACATAAATGTACTGAAATTCACTGACATTTTGGCCATCTAATAGCCTAACCACGGATCAAGCAACATTATGGACTAAACGTTGAAATCCTGTTGCTGCAGGATTATTTTGCATTTAGGTCAAATTAAGATCCTAAATGTGTATGTGTACAGTCAGGATTTTAACAGCACTGCGTGATACCCAGCCTATATTGAACTTTGAATACTTGAACTTGAAGACTGATTTATTTATCTGGTTCTTGGTATTTTATTTGGTATTTTATTAGGATCCCCATTAGCTGTTGCAAAAGCAGAAGCTACCCTTTCTGGTGTCCACACAAAACATGAAACATGACATAATACAGAACATTAATAGACATGAACAGGTCAAGGACAGAACTACATAAAAGAAAAGCATCCTTATTCGATGCCAAACCCACCACTGGTGTGCATAGCCGAAGAGCTCTATTTTCATCTGAACATAGCACCAGTTCCAATCCAAGTGCCAATACCATTTAACAAACTCCAGGCATTTACATTTTTTGGATGACATGAAAATACAGCTCTATGTCCAAGCACACCAGTGGTGGGTTTAGCATTGAAATAAATATGCAGAAAAGAACCTCATACCTACTGTAAAATATGGTTCTGGATCTTTGATGTGATGGGGCTATTTTGCTTCCACTGGTCCTGGGGCTCTCATGAACTTTACCCAGTACCAGAACATTTTAGCCAAAAACCTGGTTGGCTCTGTCAAGAGGCTAAAACTTGGCCACAAGTGGATCTTCCAGCGAGACAATAAACCCAAGCACATATCAAAATCCACAAATAAATGGTTTATTGACCACAAAATTCAACATTTTGCAATGGCCATCTCAGTCTATGATTTGTAACCTCATTGTAAACCTGTGGTTTGAATTGAAGAGGGCAGTCCATAAGTGCACACGAAGGATATCAATGATCTGGAAAGATTCTGCATTGAGGAATAGTATAAGATCCCTCCCAATGTGTTCTCCAATCGCAAGGTGAGGTATTACAAGTTATTGAAAAGAGGGGTGCCAAAAATGTTGAATCCTACCTTTTCAATAACAAATGTTCACTTGTTAAACAAAATATATTTAACTTAGTAATTGTAATATGAAATAATATAATACAAAAAAAGTGGAACATTTGTATTATTTATTTAATAGTCTTTTTTTTATCATCTTTATCAAGGGTCCCAAAAATGTTGGACCTGACTGTATACACTGAGTGTACTAAACATTAGGAACAACTTCCTATTATTGAGTTGCACCTCCTTTTGTCCTCAGAACAGCCTCAATTCCTCGGGGTGTGGACTTTAAAAGGTGTTGAAAGCATTCCACAGGGAGGCTGGCCAATGTTGACATCAATGCTTCCCACAGTTGTGTCAAGTTGGCTGGATGTCCTTCGGGTGGATGAGCATATTTGAAACACACGGGAAACTGTTGAGCATGAAAAACCCAACAGCATTGCAGTTCTTGACACACTCAAACCAGTGCGCCTGACACCTACTACCATACCCCATTCAAAATCACTTAAATCTTTTGTCTTGCTCATTCATTCTCTGAATGGCACACATAAACAACCCATGTCTCAATTGTCTCAAGGCTTAAAAATCCTTATTTAACCTGTCTTCTCCCCTTCATCTACACTGAATGAAGTGGATTTAACAAATTACATCAATAAGGGATCATAGCTTTCACCTGGATTCACATGGTCAAAGAAGGTCAATGAAAAGAGCAGGTTTTCCTCATGTTTTGGACACTCAGTGTATATCCCGGCTTTGACATGTGTATGTATGATTTATGTGTATGCAGTAATTATATAGTACTGGGTGCAAGATGCAGTCACTATGATGTTAAGTGAAGACGACAGTAGCTTTGAATCCAGAGGAATTGCAAAATGGAGAATGCTCCTTGGGTGTCAAACAAAGCCACTGAATCTCACTGGTAAAGGTTACATCTTGTATGAAGTAGTCTGGTTCCCAGGAGACAATAACAAAAAAAACATTGTGGCATGGGACTTACTAGATTCCAGCTAGGTGTATATATATATATATATATATATAGTACCAGTCAAAAGTTTGACACACCTACTCATTCAAGGGTTTTTCTTTATTTTTACTATTTTCTACATTGTATAATAATAGTGAATACATCAAAACTATGAAATAACACATGGAATTATGTAGTAACCAAAAAACTGTTAAACAAATCTAAATATATTTACCCTTTGACATGATGACAGCTTTCATGAGGACCGCCACAGGAAAGGAAGAAACAGTTTTCTCTGCTGCAGAGGATAAGTTAATTAGAGTTACCAGCCTCAGCAATTGCAGCCCAAATAAATGCTTCACATAATTCAAGTAACAGACACATCTCAACAGCAACTGTCCAGAGGAGACTATGTGAATCAGACCTTCAAGGTTGAATTTCTGCAAAGAAACCACTTCTAAAGGACACCAATAAGAAGAAGCGACTTGCTTGAGCCAAGAAACACAAGCAATGGACATTAAACCGGTGGAAATCTTTCCTTTGGTCTGATGAGTCCAAATGTGACATTTTTGGTTCCAACCGCTGTGTCTTTGTGAGACCCGGAGTAGGTGAACGGATGATCTCTGCATGTGTGGTTCCCACCGTGAAGCATGATGATGGTGTAGGGGTGCTTTGCTAGTGACACTGTCTGTGATTTATTTAGAATTCAAGGCACACTTAACCAGCAAGGCTACCACAGCATACGCCATCCCATCTGCTTTGCACTTAGTGGGACTATCAGTGTTTTTCAACAGGACAATGACACAAAGAGCCCATTATCAGTGACCATCACTCCTGTGTTCCAATGGCACATTGTGTTAGCTAATCCAAGTTTATCATTTTAAAAGGCTAATTGATCATTAGAAAACCCTTTTGCAATTATGTTAGCACAGCTGAAAACCATTGTTCTAATTAAAGAAGCAATAAAACTGGCCTTCTTTAGACTGGTTGAGTATCTGGAGAATCAGCATTTCTGGGTTTGATTACAGGCTCAAAATGGCCAGAAACAAAGACTTTCTTCTGAAAATCGTCAGTCTATTCTTCTTCTGAGAAATGAAGGCTATTCCATTTGAGAAATTGCCAAGAAACTGAAGATGTCGTATAATGCTGTGTACTACTCCCTTCACAGAACAGCGCTGGCCTTCTAGGCAGAGTTACTCGTTCCAGTCTGTGTTCTTCTGCCCATCTTAATCTGTTATTTTTATTGGCTAGTTTGAGATATGGCTTTTTCTTTGCAACTCTGCCTAGGCCAGCATCCCGGAGTCGCCTCTTCACTGTTGACGTTGAGAGTGGTGTTTTGCAGGTACTATTTAATGAAGCTGCCAGTTGAGGAGTTGTGAGGCGTCTGTTTCTCAAACTAGACACTCTAATGTACTTGTCCTCTTGCTCAGTTGTGCACCGGGGCCTCCCACTCCTCTTTCTATTCTGGTTAGGGCCAGTTTGCGCCTGTAATCGAACCCACAAATGCTGACGCTCCAGATATTTTTTTTTGTTACCTTTTTTTAACTTGGCAAGTCAGTTAAGAACTAATTATTATTTTCAATGACGGCCTAGGATCAGTGGGTTAACTGCCTTGTTCAGGGGCAGAACGACACATTTTTCAATCTTGCAACCTTTCGGTTACTAGTCCAACGCTCTAACCACTAGGCTACCTGCCGACTAGATACTCAACTAGTCTAAAGAAGGCCAGTTTTATTGCTTCTTTAATCAGAACAACAGTTTTCAGCTGTGCTAACATAATTGCAAAATGATTTTCTAATGATAAATTAATGAAGCCTTTTAAAATTATAAATTTGGATTAGCTAACACAACGTGCCATTGGAACACAGGAGTGATGTTTGCTGATAATGGGCCTCTGTAGATATTTCAATAAAAATAAGCCGTTTCCAGCTACAAGTCATTTAAAACAATAACGTCTGCACTGTATTTCTGATCAATTTTGTTATTTTAATGGACAAAGAAATATGCTTTCTTTCAAAAACAAGGACATTTCTAAGTAACCCCAAACTTTTGAATGGTAGTGTATATATTTATTTATTTATTTTCATCAAGGCATCTAGACGCCTAGAATTTTTTTTCAAATATTTAGGTTATTTGGTTTAACCTCTTAGGGATAAACGGCGTGCTAGCGGGCCGCTCCCGACACTACCTGGTGAAATGTAAGGCACCAAATTTAAAATCCAAAAGTTGAATTATTAAACATTCATCAATATACAAGTGTTGCATAGTCATCAAAAGCTCTGATTCTTGGCAATATCACAGCGTTGTCAGATTTCAAAAAGGCTTTACGGCGAAAGCACATTTGATTGTTTGAGGGTAGCACCTCATATTTATGCATTAGCATAAATTCATATCCAGCGCGGGTCACACAAAACCCATATAAGAGCTAAAATAAATCACTTACCTTTCGAAGAACTTCTGCTGAGGGCATCCCAAGTGTCCACGAAGACATCCAATGGTTCTTTTGTTAGAAAAGTCATTTATTATATCCATAAATCTCAGTTTGGTTGGCGGGTTATGTTCAGAAAATCCACTGTCGAGTCGCCCATTGAACCGTGAAGAGAACGCGTTCAAATTATACCTATCAACTTTGTCCAAACAAATCAAACATCATTTTTAATGTATCCTTAGGTATCCTTTCATGTATATTTACTATAATATTAACGTGAACGATAGGAAAGCAAAAAACCACAGAGCGCACGAGACCGTGAACACGCATGTCATTCTATTGAGTTCCGGGGCCCACTTCTAAATTCTTCTTCTATTGGCTTCTCATTCAACCTAACGTCATGAAACCCTGTCTAAAGACTGTTGACATCCAGTGGAAGCCATAGGTACTGCAGTCTAAGTCCTACATAACATTGAATCCTATAGGCAGACAGGAGAATTCTGGATGGATTTTCCTCGGGTTTTCGCCTGCTATATCAGTTCTGTTATACTCACAGACATTATTTTAACAGTTTTAGAAACTTCAGTGTGTTTCCTATCCAATAGTATTATGTGCATATCCTAGTTTCTGGGCCTGAGTGACAGGTATTTTACTTTGGGCACGCCAGACTCTCCAAAACCGACACCTCTGCTGCCGCTCCCTAAATAGTTAAGTGACTTCTCAGTTTGATTACAGCCTCCCTTGTCTCCCCTTAACAATTCCCCTTCCCCATGCACAAATAAAGAGGCTTTAATCAAAACTGCAGAATCAATTACACTGTATGGAAAACCACTGTGCTATTTCACAGCTACCTTTGAAACTGGTGAGACAACAGTAAATTCAAAGGGACTCGGCTTCTTTGTTCCATTCTTGTGAATATATCACTTCATTGAAAACTCCATTTTATTTTCATGTTTCCTTACAGTACGTATCAAGGGCACACAGGGATGTTATACACAATACACATAGACAAACATGGCACGAATGCACACAAGCACACAAACGCACACGGTAAGCATACGGTACAGAATATTTATGCCCCTAGTAAATGTGCAGGTGCTAGTTAAGACCAATTTATCTACAGCAGTACACTTGTTGACAGCACACCTGTTAGCTGATGAAAGGGTGTACATGAAATATTATCCCTCCACCTCAGCATGAATCTTATCTGATAGAATCACACTGCACACTGTAAATAATGCGAGCATATCTGTCTTAGCCACTGTGGTCGCTTATCCTCTCAGGAATCACTGGGGCACTAGCGCCCCACTCCCGACACTACCCAGTGAAATGTGAGGTGCCAAATTCAAAATCCAAAAGTTGAATTATTAAACATCCACCAATATACAAGTGTTCCATACTCATCAAAAGCTCTGTTTCTTGGCAATATCACAGCGTTGTCAGATTTCAAAAAGGCTTTACGGCGAAAGCACTACATTTGATTGTTTGAGGGTAGCACCTCTCATACTTTTCCCATAGCCATGATTTCATTAGCCAGCGTGGCACACACATAACACATTTCACAGCAAAAACAAATCAATTACCTGTTGAAGAACTTCTGCTGAGGTCTTCCTAAGTGTCCAACGAAGACAATCCATGGTTCTTTTGTTAGAAAAAGTCATGTATTTTANCTCTAAAGCATCTGAACAGAATCAAAACACTTTCTCGAGACTGTTGACATCTAAAGGAAGCGATAGGTACTGCATTCATATGCCCTTATATGGGCATTTTCATGAGGGAGGGGTTCCAAATGAGGCACTCTGTGAAAACCACTTTCTCCAGGACAGAAATTCCTCGGGGTTTTGCCTGCCATATCCGTTCTGTTTTACTCACAGACAAATGGTTAACAGTTTTACAAAATTCAGAGTGTTTCCTATCCAATGGTACCAGATATGTGCATATCCTATTTTCTGGGCCTGAATGGGAGGCATTTTACTTTGGGCACGCCAGGCTCTCCAAAACAGTCAAGTCGTGCAATGATCCCCTAGAGGTTATCTCAAGCTTTCTGCTTGTGTTCTGGCCTGTGCTGCTGTGTTCAGGCCACTGTTGTTATTCTCTCTGTCTCCTCCACCAGCCACTGCGGTGCCAAGGGATGCAGAAATTCTGATGTGGTCATAATTAATGAGTACTGTTGCGTTCTGCTCCCCTTCCATATTCTGGCCTGTCAGCTTAGCTCTTGTATAATTATGTTAATGGTAAGTGACACGGTTGTAACATATCAGCACTCATAGATGATCAATCGTTCACCACTGGCAATGCCTCATGCTTCTTGCTCCTTTCCTCCCTTCCTGCTAACATTTGGCTGCTGCAGCTGTGGCAGCGTCTTCTGTGTTCTGTAGACAAACATAAGTTAGCTAGAATAACTTACATACCCTGTTATGTGGACTTTAGAATGTAAATAATGTTCGTCCAACTTGAGCTCCATTACTGTTGGTACTTTAACTTCACCAATTCTCCAGCCTGTCCACCTGAATCTCTGCGTAAAGGATGAAATATATAATGAGAGGCCTTTGTGCAACGCCCACGCCCAGACCTCTGCCACTTGTCTGGAGGTCTTTCTATCCTCATCCTCAGCAGTGCAGAGATTGATTAACCCAGTCGGACCCCAATGCTGTGGGGAAGCCCGGTTTGAAACATTTGGAGGATTGTTTTCTGGTTTTCCTGTTATTTTGTTGTTGTTTTTTGGGATGCACTGAATTCCTTAATTAAAATTCTGATTCTTAATGACTCTTACCAGAGGAAGATGTTTTTATTTAACTAGGCAAGTCAATTAAGAACAAATCTTATTTACAATGACGGCATAGGAACAGTGAGATAACTGCCTTGTTCAGGGGTAGAATAACATATTTATGATCAGCTCGAGGATTCGATCTAGCAATCTTTCGGATACTGGCCCAACGCCCTAACCACTAGGCTACCTGCCGCCCCAAAAGGGAGGGAGTTCACCTCCAAATGCTTGAGTAAGCAAACACTAAGACTAAGATAAACCATTTCTTATTCACAAAATGGTGAATTTGATCACTCAGTTACAGCGCAGACAACTGCATCATGGCCTCTACTGTGTGTCTTATGTGTGCCCTGAATTTTTTTTAAAAATCCATACGAGTTAATGACATACATTAGGAAAATCATTTTTTATGGCCACTCAGCATTCTTCCGTGTTCCTTTGCTGTCCACAAGACATTCAGTTAGGTAAGTAATGTTCTAGTAAGGAATATAAGTACTCACTGCCAGGAGCATGTAAATAGATTACACAGTAGTCAGCCGGCCATTTAGACCAAATGACTCAGAGTCATGTGTATGTGTCTAAGCATTGTATTACCGTAATGAATAATTGAATTGAGTCCCTCTGACTGAATATAGAGGGCTTGATAAATCAGCTATTTGTACATTCATAGTTTAGGTTGAAGGCAACCTTTTTCTCGCAATTCAAAAATAGATGTACTCTGCTCTGCTCCTCAAATCGTGGCATGGGAGGCAGACAGACATTTACATTAAAAACCACAAGTACAATGTACTGTACATATAAACAGAAGTAAACACACATTGACATAGTTTTTTTTCATGAAAGGACTTGAAATAAAAGTGCATTCTCATCATTGGTATACATCCAACTCATCTTATGCTGAGCATGTAGCCCTTCACAGTCTCTGGTTACATTTGTAGCATGGCCTGCCTGCACTTGCGTTCCTCTTCTAGCCAAACCGCAGGAGATTCACTGGCAGCAGACTGCACACAATACCTCAGTCAGACAGTGCACAGTGCTGAGAGCCCCTCGCTATGACTTTCATTTGCATCACATACGGCTGGGCTTTTGTTTGCCAGCCCCACTCTGTGCCTAGCGATAAGCCCATGTAGCTAAAAACAGCGGGATTAGATGAGGCGTCTCCCGTGCGCCAGTATGGGGCCTCTCACCTGTTTGTTTGAGTGTTTGCTTGCTGTATAATAAAGAACAAAAGACAGGGAAAGCCATTTCCTCTGATATACAGTACCAGTCAAAAGTTTGGACACACCTACTCATTCAAGGGTTTTTCTTTATTTTTACTATTTTCTATATTGTAAAATAAAAGTAAAGACATCAAAAGTACGAAATAACACATGGATTCATGTAATAACCCCAAAAAAGTGTTAAACAAATCAAAATATATTTTAGATTTTAGATTCTTCAAAGTAGCCACCCTTTGCGTTGATGAGAGCTTTGCAAACTCTTGGCATTCTCTCAACCAACTAAAAAGTCCTGTCATATTTCCCGTGTTGGAAAAACTTTGTCAATTTCCTGACATGCAGTATAAAAATTGCTGTGCTGAAATGTTCTACCCCCTACCTTGCCTTCTATCAATGGGCATTCTGAGTGCGATAGCAATCCCTTTCTCCTTCAGTAATGCCAGAGGGAGAGAACTGCAGGTCGCCCTGTATCCAGTCAAAGGGAATTATGAAGTATTAGCGATTAATAATCTGGCTGATTGATTCTGGGTCACAGCAAGGGTTGTCAGAGCTTTTTGGATAGTCAGGTTGGCGGCCTTCCAGTATTGATTGGCGAGCAGGGAACAGAACAACAGAGGTGGATGAAGTTTCGCTGTGAAGGACAAAGCACCTGTCCTGTTGGGCCATTTATGATCCCATACCAATTGTCTGGTGCTAGTAGTGAGTCTGCGGGGTCCTTTTATGTCAGCTGTAGTAAACAGAACAGCTAACTCTTTTTAAGTATCATTCATCCTTATAATACACAAGTATCTCTTCGATCAAGTCTTCTCTCATCCCCTGGAAGTTCAATTTTGGGAAAGCCTTGACAGAGAGAGGGACAATAGGGGAAGACAAATACTACATAGTGGATAATGCAGCTTATGTTACATTAGGAGTCAAATGGCTCATTGAATGGGGGCTTTGGCAGGAAATGAAAGGCAGACTAGTCTTTCAGACTAAACACTGATTGGCGTTTGCTACTGCAGACATAAACAGCACAAGACGGAGGCTGTAACAGAGACATGGACAGCAATCCCAGTTATTCACAGAGAGAGATCCATCAATATGGATCTGTGGGACTGGGGATGGCAAAATGGATAAAGAAGGGGTAAAGAAAAGAGGAGAGATTGATATCTCTACATTTAACAATACGACCCCAGAGACTGTCTGGATTCTTCACATCTTAAAAATTAATTCCTCTAACAATTGGACACATGCTTGCAGCATGTGATGGGGCTGGCTGGAGCTGGTGTCTGACCACAACATCACAAACCTATTAGTCATCTGGTCAACAGCCACCACTGTTTTCATGTCAATTACTATATTGCTGTTTTTCTCCCAGCTCTCAGGGTTATTTAGTTACCCATTGAGACTCTATTAATCTGCTCAGCTGTTCATCGATCTCATCGGTGCATTCTGATGTTACATCTCACGTCTTTGGCTTCAAGAGCTATGATAACCAACAGTGTTATTTACACCAAGCACTGTTCTAGGGCTGGCTGTGGAAACATTAATACTCTAAAAAACAATACTTGTTTGTACAGGTATCCTAATTACTCATAAATCAATTAAGGGGTGTTCCTCAAAAATCCTACTTACATTAAAATATCATAGCTGGATCATCTTGTTTTCTAGGAGACTTATGTAAATAAACAGTGGAAAATGTTTTCTGCTGAGGATGTAGGTGGCAGGGTGGACAGGCTAAGATGATCTGTAGGCAGTGAAGGTCACCATTTAGAATTCTGCAGAGGTGTAGATAGACAAAGACTCCAGGAGAGTTATGCATAACCGTTAGCTAACATATACAGTGGGGCAAAAAAGTATTTAGTCAGCCACCAATTGTGCAAGTTCTCCAACTTAAAAAGATGAGAGAGGTTGTAATTTTCATCATAGGTACACTTCAACTATGACAGACGAAATGAGAAAAAGAAATCCAGAAAATCACATTGTAGGATTTTTAATTTATTTATTTGCAAATTATGGTGGAAAATAAGTATTTGGTCAATAACAAAAGTTTATCTCAATACTTTGTTATATACCCTTTGTTGGCAATGACAGAGGTCAAACGTTTTCTGTAAGTCTTCACAAGGTTTTCACACACTGTTGCTGGTATTTTGGCCCATTCCTCCATGCAGATCTCCTCTAGAGCAGTGATGTTTTGGGGCTGTCGCTGGGCAACACGGACTTTCAACTCCCTCCAAAGATTTTCTATGGGGTTGAGATCTGGAGACTGGCTAGGCCACTCCAGGACCTTGAAATTCTTCTTACAAAGCCACTCCTTCGTTGCCCGGGCGGTGTGTTTGGGATCATTGTCATGCTGAAAGACCCAGCCACGTTTCATCTTCAATGCCCTTGCTGATGGAAGGAGGTTTTCACTCAAAATCTCATGATACATGGCCCGTTTCATTCTTTCCTTTACACGGATCAGTCGTCCTGGTCCCTTTGCAGAAAAACAGCCCCAAAGCATGATGTTTCCACCCCCATGCTTCATAGTAGGTATGGTGTTCTTTGGATGCAACTCAGCATTCTTTGTCCTCCAAACACGACGAGTTGACTTTTTACCTGACCATATGACATTCTCCCAATCCTCATCTGGATCATCCAAATGCTCTCTAGCAAACTTCAGACGGGCCTGAACATGTACTGGCTTAAGCAGGGGGACACGTCTGGCACTGCAGGATTTGAGTCCCTGGCGGCGTAGTGTGTTACTGATGGTAGGCTTTGTTACTTTGGTCCCAGCTCTCTGCAGGTCATTCACTAGGTCCCCCCGTGTGGTTCTGGGATTTTTGCTCACCGTTCTTGTGATCATTTTGACCCCACGGGGTGAGATCTTGCGTGGAGCCCCAGATCGAGGAAGATTATCAGTGGTCTTGTATGTCTTCCATTTCCTAATAATTGCTCCCACAGTTGATTTCTTCAAACCAAGCTGCTTACCTATTGCAGATTCAGTCTTCCCAACCTGGTGCAGGTCTACAATTTTGTTTCTGGTGTCCTTTGACAGCTCTTTGGTCTTGGCCATAGTGGAGTTTGGAGTGTGACTGTTTGAGGTTGTGGACAGGTGTCTTTTATACTGATAACAAGTTCAAACAGGTGCCATTAATACAGGTAACGAGTGGAGGACAGAGGAGCCTCTTAAAGAAGAAGTTACAGGTCTGTGAGAGCCAGAAATCTTGCTTGTTTGTATGTGACCAAATACTTATTTTCCACCATAATTTGCAAATAAATTCATTAAAAATCCTACAATGTGATTTTCTGGATTTTTTTTCCTCATTTTGTCTGTCATAGTTGAAGTGTACCTATGATGAAAATTACAGGCCTCTCTCATCTTTTTAAGTGAGAGAACTTGCACAATTGGTGGCTGACTAAATACTTTTTTGCCCCACTGTATATATA
>QNTS01002517.1:168639-193792 GCA_003317085.1 Hucho hucho | reverse complement strand
GTATATAGCCTCGCTACTGTATATACTATTGTTTTTATTTCTTTACTTACCTATCGTTCACCGAATACCTTTTTTTTTTTTTCACTGTTGGTTAGAGCCTGTAAGTAAGCATTTCACTGTAAGGTGTACACCTGTTGTATTCAGCGCATGTGACAAATAAACTTTGATTTTAAATACTTTTTTTTTATTTCTATTGGAAGGATTTCATCATTTGCAATTATGTCTACTTATGATAAGGTAAAAGGTTTATGTTTCTGTCTCCATATGATATGGTAAATATATCCAATGTAAAAAGCATCTACATTTAAATGGTATTAATATTAATTTGCATATATTTCCGTTAATTCCCATATATTCCCGTTAATTCCCACAGAAGGTTTCCACCTCTGAATATTCCCCAAAATGTGCAACCCTAGTCTCAGCTACACCCTCCACTTCCCCTCATCATCCTAAATGCCCTAAACTGCCCCTTCAGTCTCCACTTTCCTCAAATTGGATTTCCAGTTGAGTCTCTGGCTCCAGATCATGGTCTGCATACTGAGAGCTTTAGAAGGAGCACCTTGAGGCAGTATGACAACGTTCACGTCTACTGTTAGAGCACATACTTTTAGTCTTATTGGATGTATAACACGTCTTATTTCCCCAGTGGAGGAGAGAGAACACTGCAACAGTCTGGTTCACCCCAAGGCTCTCATTCAGTAGCGAGGAGAGAGTCTAGGCCTGATATTCAGAAACAATGTTTCTTTGCACTCACTGTCTGGTGGGGGAAAGGGTTTGCAGGAAGCAGATACAAAAAGCAGAGAAAGTAGCCTCATTCAAAGAAAACCGATCTTTATTCTATGAAAAGAAGAACATGGAGACTGAACAGCAAAGCGGACAAAACAACTCAAGGCCTGCCCAGAAAGTGCAAGGGAGCAAGATCCTGCCCTTCTGAACTGAAGATCCTGCCATTCTTAGAAACCAGTGGGAAAATACATATTGACCAGTCAACAACAGCAAGCTCTTACATAAACCAATCCTTTCCAATAATATATCTATATATTTTTTTACATGACCAACCTTTCGGAACCACTTCTCAGTTCAAATCAAATCAAATGTGGTCCCGACTCCTGTTCAGCCTGTCCACGGCTTGTGCCGTATCCCTCCCTGCTAGCTGGTAAAAATAGCACTGTAACATGCTTCTGTTGGGAAAGAGCTGCTCGGAATGGAGGTTTGAGTGGATAGATAGAGTGAAAGAGAGAGAGACAGCTCTAGAACGTACTAGAGGGAATAATCACTCCACAGTTAAACTCAGATGCAGGCTCTGCCTCACCCTACCCTGCTGCCTCTGTTGACAGTGAGGCATGTTGGCACACAAACAGAAACATAACTAAGTATTTAGTTATAGCCTCCAACCGTAGATCAAAATGTAATCTTGATGTCTGTCCGATTTAGCTTTTTCCAAGTCCAAAATGACAGTTGTATTGTATTGTTCTATCACATTGTTAGTGTCATGAGCACAGTAGGCTATTAGAGCCATCAGGTAACATACCTACAGAACAATGTCCCCAGTTTAATTTTCACAGCAAGCATCCCATCTTGCCTAACACTGGATGACCAGTTCCATGAGGCATTCTGACATTCCGGTAAAGGTCACAGACTCATGACTCATCATGATTGGTCAGGCGCAGGTCACGACGTAAGGCCTATTCTAATCTATGACAAGCCTGCTGCAAAGTATTTTTTCTTCGTCCACATTCACAAAACAACCATCTGAAAGTAGTGTTTGCTGTCAGGTGCTGCCATTCCCCGGATTCAAACTTTAGAAGAGCACTGAGCCTGTAATCGAAAGGTTGCTGGTTTGAATCTCAGGGCCGACTAGGTAAAAAAAAAAAAAAGTTAAATGTGCCCTTGAGCAAGGCCCTTAACCCTAATTGTTTCTGTAAGTCACTCTGGTTAAGAGCGTCTGCTAGATTATTAAAATGTCAAATGTAAGGGTAATCCTATTATACTTGTTGTGGCCGCGGACAATGACTGCAAAATCTCTGAATAACTTTGAGCAAAATGGCTTTTAAGTGGCGAGAAAAGTAATTACAGTGAGGGAAAAAAGTATTTGATCCCCTGCTGATTTTGTACGTTTGCCCACTGACAAAGAAATGATCAGTCTATACTTTTAATGGTAGGTTTATTTGAACAGTGAGAGACAGAATAACAACAAAAAAATCCAGAAAAACGCATGTGAACATTTTTATAAAATTGATTTGCATTTTAATGAGGGAAATAAGTATTTGACCCCTCTGCAAAACATGACTTAGTACTTGGTGGCAAAACCCTTGTTGGCAATCACAGAGGTCAGATGTTTCTTGTAGTTGGCCACCAGGTTTGCACACATCTCAGGAGGGATTTTGTCCCACTCTTCTTTGCATATCTTCTACAAGTCATTAAGGTTTCGAGGCTGACGTTTGGCAACTCGAACCTTCAGCTCCCTCCACAGATTTTCTTTGGGATTAAGGTCTGGAGACTGGCTAGGCCACTCCAGGACCTTAATGTGCTTCTTCTTGAGCCTCTCCTTTGTTGCCTTGGCCGTGTGTTTTGGGTCATAGTCATGTTGGAATACCCCTCCACGACCCATGTTCAATGCCCTGGCTGAGGGAAGGAGGTTCTCACCCAAGATTTGACGGTACATGGCCCCGTCCATCGTCCCTTTGATGCGGTGAAGTTGTCCTGTCCCCTTAGGAAAAAAACACCCCCAAAGCATAATGTTTCCACCTCCATGTTTGACGGTGGGGATGGTGTTCTTGGTGTCATAGGCAGCATTCCTCCTCCTCCAAACACGGCGAGTTCAGTTGATGCCAAAGAGCTCCATTTTGGTCTCATCTGACCACAACACTTTCACCCAGTTGTACTCAATCATTCAGATGTTCATTGGCTTCAGACAGGCATGTATATGTGCTTTCTTGAGCAGGGGGACCTTGCGGGCGCTGCAGGATTTCAGTCCTTCACGGTGTAGTGTGTTACCAATTGTTTTCTTGGTGACTATGGTCCCAGCTGCCTTGAGATCATTGACAAGATCCTCCCGTGTAGTTCTGGGCTGATTCCTCACCGTTCTCATGATCATTGCAACTCCACGAGGTGAGATCTTGCATGGAGCCCCAGGCCCAGGGAGATTCTTTTGTGTTTCTTCCATTTGCGAATAATCGCACCAACTGTTGTCACCTTCTCACCAAGCTGCTTGGCGATGGTCTTGTAGCCCATTCCAGCCTTGTGTAGGTCTACAATCTTGTCCCTGACATCCTTGGAGAGCTCTTTGGTCTTGGCCATGGTGGAGAGTTTGGAATCTGATTGATTGATTGCTTCTGTGGACAGGTGTCTTTTATACAGGTAACAAACTGAGATTAGGAGCACTCCCTTTAAGAGTGTGCTCCTAATCTCAGCTCGTTACCTGTATAAAAGACACCTGGGAGCCAGAAATCTTTCTGATTGAGAGGGGGTCAAATACTTATTTCCCTCATTAAAATGTAAATCAATTTATAACATTTTTCACATGCGTTTTTCTGGATGTTTTGGTTGTTATTCTGTCTCTCACTGTTCAAATAAACCTACCATTAAAATTATAGACTGATCCTTTCTTTGTCAGTGTGCAAACGTACAAAATCAGCAGGGGATCAAATACTTTTTTCCCTCACTGTATGTGTGCTATTAGTGTATTAGCCTAAACTTGAATTGGCAGCTGCTATGAGGGGTAGCTAGGAAGATTATACTTTTCAGATCCTTTAAGCTCATTCAAAATGACATAGCAGTGGAGTCTAACATCCCATCTCCACAGCAGTTAGCCTAAAACAAGCTCAAAAGCGAAAAGCTATTATGAAAGTCCACATGAATCTGTGCAATTCGCCATCACAGCAGGAAGCTGTGGATGCCTCTCCTGGACAGAGGTTGTTTTCGTGATGACCAGGACCTGCCTGACGTTTCCTGGAGGAAGAGGAATCCCTCATTTGACCGTACACAGCGGTCAGTTTGTAGTCAAAGCCCCTGTACTCTCTAGTATTCATCAAATTAACCTGAGCCTGAGAACCTGAACTGAAAAAAATGGAGCTCGAAGCATTGCTGTTGCCAGTATACTGGGTTAGCAGAGACTGTGGCCGTCTGACTCTGACAGGCATCTTCAGGTTCTCATTGATCTCTCCCGTGATTGAAATTTGCATGTTTCAAACCCTGATTTACGTGAGATAACAAAATGGATGTTGGGGAATTCGTCTTTGCCCAATTTCTGAAAACCTCTAGTCACTCTTCCAGGTACGAACTAAGATGTGGTGGAAATCTGTCATCCACTGCACATCCTGAGACTGTTGTGATAGCAACCACCTCCAAATGGTGTTAAAATCTGTCATTCTGGCTGAGGTGCTTAGAAAACAGAGACCGTGAGACACTGTGAAATCTATATTCCAGAGGTAAAGTGGGACAAAGCAGGTAAAAAGACATATTCATAAAATATTCAAATATCTCACATTGGTGGAGTCGGAGGAGCATTACTATTCGCCTAGAGAAGCCGTACGTCTCAGAGAATCACAGATGGGAAAATCATCCATTTCACAAACATACCGGTGGAAGATAGAACAGATGGAGAATTTTCAAATGACTTCTCATCAAAAACAAAACAACTGACATTTCCACCACCACATGAAAGTAGAGGAAACGGTGCAAGCTAGCAACAAGGTTCCCAGAGACACTGTAACCTACCCATGAGCCATCTTCTCGTGGAAATGTTTTATTAGCTCAGACCAATTAAGGAATAATGCTTCAGAGGTCAGAACATCTTAATGAGATCAATTGCCAAACGTGCCAACTGCCAACCCTTCAATTTTATGAGACAACCCAGTGTCTTTTGGGTAACTGTCAGATTTTGTTAGACAGGACATTTCTACAGGGGATGTTTCTCCTTCTCTCCCTTCGCCTTTTTCCCTCTCAATCTCTCTCGCTCCCTCCCTCTCAGTTTCACTTTGTCCCATTTAGCATTGACAGCCAGAGTCACATGTGACAAAGGTGTTCTGTGACAATGATTATGATCTGGTGACACCAGGCTCTGCTTCACTGATAGAATTGCTCTTTGACCTCTGAGTGTAAAATCCCTACTCTGACAGAACCACTCTGACATGCACACTCAACGCAACAGAAAAATGTCTCTGCATTATACTGTGCTCCTGTTGCAGTTCACATTACCACGGTAGAGTAATCTCACTGTCATCCAGCCTGCTCTAGTCTAGGTCAACACAAAGAAGCGTACAAACTGGAAACTGCATGGGGTGTGTATATACAGTTGAAGTCGGAAGTTTACATACACCTTAGCCAAATACATTTAAATTCAGTTTCACAATTCCTGAAATTCAATCCTAGTAAAAATTCCCTGTCTTAGGTCAGTTAGGATCACCACTTTATTTTAAGAATGTGAAATGTCAGAATAATAGTAGAGAGAATTATTTATTTCAGCTTTCATTTCTTTCATCACATTCCCAGTGGGTCAGAAGTTTACATACACTCAATTAGTATTTGGTAGCATTGCCTTAATTGTTGAACTTGGGTCAAGCGTTTCGGGTAGCCTTCCACAAGCTTCGCACAATACGTTGGGTGAATTTTGGCCCATTCCTTTTGACAGAGCTGGTGTAACAGTCAGGTTTGTAGGCCTTGCTCGCACACACTTTTTCAGTTCTGCCCACAAATGTTCTATAGGATTGAGGTCAGGGCTTTGTGATGGCCACTCCAATACCTTGACTTTGTTGTCCTTAAGCCATTTTGCCGCAACTTTGGAAGTATGCTTATTGTCCATTTGGATGACCCATTTGCGACCCAGCTTTAACATCATGACTGATGTCTTGAGATTAGAGGTCGACCGATTATGATTTTTCAATGCCAAAACCGATTATTGGAGGACCAAAAAAAGCAGATACCGATTAAAAATCGGCCAACTTATATATATATATATATATATATATATATTTGTAATAATGACAATTACAACAATACTGAATTAACACTTATTTTAACTTAATATAATACATAAATAAAATCAATTTATAAATAAAATCAATTTAGTCTCAAATAAATAATGAAACATGTTCAATTTGTTTTAAATAATTCAAAAACACAGCATTGGAGAAGAAACTAAAAGTGCAATATGTGCCATGTAAAAAAGCGAACGTTTAAGTTCCTTGCTCAGAACATGAGAACATATGAAAGCTGGTGGTATCTTTTAACATGAGTCTTATATAATATTCAATAATATTACCAAGTTAAGAAGTTTTAGGTTGTAGTTATTGTAACGACCCTGGGTTTATAAGTGCGGATATCGACTCTGCCGCACGAGCATGCTTTTGGGGCACAGTCGATAGCGCACTGGACTTTGGGTTAGAAGGTCGAGGGTTCGAGACCTGCTCCCTGCTATTTCATTACATTATTATAGGAATTATAGGACTATTTCTCTCTATACCATTTTTATTTCATATACCTTTGACTATTGGATGTTCTTATAGGCACTATAATATTGCCAGCCTAATCTTGGGAGTTGATAGGCTTGAAGTAATAAACAGCGCTGTGCTTCAAACATTGCGAAGAGCTGCTGGCAAACGCAGTAAAGTTCTGTTGGAATGAATGCTTACAAGCCTGCTGCTGCCTACCACCGCTCAGTCAGACTGCTCTATCAAATAATAAATCATAGACTTAATTATAATATAATAAACACACAGAAATACGAGCCCTAGGTCATTAATATGGTAAAATCCGGAAACTATCATTTCGAAAACAAAACGTTTATTCTTTCAGTGAAATACGGAACCGTTCCGTATTTTATCGAACGGTGGCAACCCTAAGTCTAAATATTGCTGTTACATTGCACAACCTTCAATGTTATGTCATAATTATGTAAAATTCAGGCAAATTAATTACGGTCTTTGTTAGGGAGAAATGGTCTTCACACAGTTCGCAACAAGCCAGGCGGCCCAAACTGCTGCATATACCCTGACTCTGCTTGCCCTGAACACAAGAGAAGTGACACAATTTCCCTAGTTAATGTTGCCTGCTGACATTAATTTATTTTAACTAAATATGCAGGTTTAAAAAAAATATACTTGTGTATTGATTTTAAGAAAGGCATTGATGTTTATGGTTAGGTACATTGGTGCAACGATGGTGTTTTTTTTGCGAATGCGCTTTTGTTAAATCATCACCCGTTTGGCGAAGTAGGCTGTGATTCAATGATAAATTAACAGGCCCCGCTTTGATTATATGCAACGCAGGACAAGCTAGTTAAACTAGTAATATCATCAACCATGTGTAGTTAACTAGTGATTATGTTAAGATTGATTGTTTTTTATAAGATAAGTTTAATGCTAGCTAGCAACTTACCTTGGCTCCTTGCTGCACTCAGGTAACAGGTGGTCAGCCTGCCACGCAGTCTCCTCGTGGATTGCAATGTAATCGCCCATAATCGGCGTCCAAAAATGCAGATTACCGATTGTTATGAAAACTTGAAATCGGCCGTAATTAAAATTGGCAATGCCGATAAATCAGTCGACCTCTACTTGAGATGTTGCATCACTATATCCACAAAATTTTCCTTCCTCATGATGCCATCTATTTTGTGAAGTGCACCAGTCCCTCCTGCAGCAAAGCACCCCCACAACATGATGCGGCCACCCCTGTGCTTCATGGTTGGGATGGTGTTCTTCGGCTTGCAAGCCTCCCCCTTTTTCCTCCAAACATAACAATGGTCATTATGGCCAAACAGTTCTATTTTTGTTTCATCAGACCAGAGGACATTTCTCCAAAAAGTACGATCTTTGTCCCCATGTGCAGTTGCAAACCGTAGTCTGGCCTTATTATGCCGGTTTTGGAGCAGTGGGTTCTTCCTTGCTGAGCGGACTTTCAGGTTATGTAAATATAGGACTTGTTTTACTGTGGATATAGATACTTTTGTACCCGTTTCCTCCAGCATCTTCACAAGCTCCTTTGCTGTTGTTCTGAGATTGATTTGCACTTTTCGCACCAAAGTACGTTCATCTCTAGGAGACAGAACGTGTCTCCTTCCTGAGCGGAATGACAGCTGTGTGGTCCCATGGTGTTTATACTTGCGTACTATTGTTTGTACAGATGAACGTGGTACCTTCAGGCGTTTGGAAATTTCTCCCAAGGATGAACCAGACTTCTGGAGGTCTACAATTTTTTCCTAATGTCTTGGCTGATTTCTTTTGATTTTCCCATGATGTCAAATAAAGAGGCACGGAGTTTGAAGGTAGGCCTTGAAATACATCCACAGGTACACCTCCAATTGACTCAAATGATGTCAATTAGCCTATCAGAAGCTTCTAAAGCAATTACATAATTTTCTGGAATTTTCCAAGCTGTTTAAAGGCACAGTCAACTGAGTGTATGTAAACTTCTGACCCACTGGAATTGTGATACAGTGAATTATAAGTGAAATAATCTGTCTGTAAACAATTGTTGGAAAGATTACTTGTGTCATGCACTTGCCAAAACTATAGTTTAACAAGACATTTGTGGAGTGGTTGAAAAACTAGTTTTAATGACTCCAACCTAAGTGTATGTAAACTTCCGACTTCAACTGTATTATCTGCATATGGCTTACTTAGTTGATGGATGTCAGTCATACACACTAGTCTACATTGTTAGGCTACATAACATCCTCTTTCACTTTGACTCTGATTCACTGGAGTGTTAATGTTGTAGATTCCCCTTTTCTCTTGGAATCTGCTCCCCTTGAAAAAGGAACAACAATTTATTGTATGTTGAAAGGTTCCCTCTCTTGTCCTGTTTTTCCTCTCTGGATGAGTCTCTGTCTTGGCAAACCTGAACAGTCAACGCTGTGGCCCTGTGGGACGCGGGAATGACATCATTTTGTAGCCGGCGCATGAAGCAGAGGTACCGTGATGTGACACAGAGTTAGGTAATGACTACCAATCTCAGAGCTCTGGGGTGGAGGAACACTGTCTGTCTTCATTCAGGCTTAACAGGGCAGATCAAAGATACAGATGCAAACGCGTACACACACACTGCAATTAGGCTATCATATTTAAGCTACAGACGCCTTCACAATCCAAAAAGTGGTCTCCCCTTGACAGCTATTTGGTCTGCCTACGCACTACAGCCCATGGATTTCCTGACTGACTTTGACCCGAAGCCAAGTAAATCCAACCTCAGCCTTTTTGTTACCCCCTGATAGGACCCTTTCACGCGATACGAAACAGCAACAGTGGTGAGGATTTCTTCCCCAACACAATGTTCTCTTCCAGCAAGCAGCCCTCAAGATCACAAGCATCCCAAGGGTTTAGGCCTATGTTTCAAACCCATTTGTATTCACGTATACCAACACATGCACGGTCTATGCTTGCCCGCTTCAACTCCAAAATGGAGAACGCTCAAATAGCACCTTCACTCGAGAGTCGAGACTCCAACTCTAGCCCTGATACTGGAAATATTCCTGGCTACTGGAACTGGGTTAAAATCTCACCGGTAAACAATCATCATAACAAATTAGCAACACGGCTCCTCGCCAACTAGTGTCATGTTTTACAGCTACCCTAAAAGTTAGCGCACTACCAAGTTCCCACAGACTGAATCAAAGACTGGTTCAAATGGTGTTCTGAAAGCTAGTAGAGAGATACAGGAAGTTGAACTCTTTCCTCTAGTAAGAAGTGCTAGAGAATATTGTTGTAGGGAAGCCCCCGCAGTGACTCTTCTTATTAACACTGTATGTAAAAGCTATTATCGTCTTCTCAGGAATTCAGCCTTCTCTGTGTTGATCTCACCAACCCCCATTGTCACACCTCTGAGAAGCTGAGGTTCTGTTGGGATTACATCATGTAGGTCTGATATCTGATTGGAGGTTAACTTTACAGTAATGCTATTGGTCAACAACTCAGATGTTATAAAAGGTCTGAGATTCATTGTCTCGTTCCCTTTTTTGTTCCTGACCTGCTGTGGTGAGGTTCTCTCTCTGATCATGCCTAGATGAGTGCCTTGTAATGTTTTGTAACTTAAGCTTTATGCCCTGTATAATGTATTGTTCATTTTTACAAAGTAATTAAATACAATTGCACATGGTCTACATAGCACCTTGCATATTGCTAAATAATCTATATGGAGTCAGATATACTTTTTAATAGATTCATTGCATGGGAGGTATATACACAATATATATATGCATACATATCAAATATTACCACACTACATTCTTCAAGGTGAAGGACAAGTAGAGAGAGAGGAAGGAAATACAATATAAAGACCAGGTGAAGGGACATAAGGTCCGGTAACTAGTGTTATACTGCAAGCCGCGTAAATGAACCCCTTTGCAATGGAAAAAAGATGGAGCAAGTGGGGCCACACAGAAGTATCCTACTACTGCCAGGGGCACTAGCAGTTCCGCATCCAAAATCGGCTAGACATATGCTCCCAACGTGAGGGTCCGGGAAGTGCGTCAGCCCTCACTACCAAACAGAGCGGATCATTGTGCCTGCCCATGCCTCCTCATGTTCAGAGGTTACAGCATGCTATTGGGATAATCTCTCATGTGACGAAAGAAACCATGTTTGAGCGCACTAGGGTAATCAAATGCCCTGTGCATAATCTAGACTACCATTGGGCTAGTTCAGGGTCATACTGACCAGGATGTGGCTCAGCCCGAGGTTTTCTTGGATTCACTGGCTGCATCCCAAATGGCACCCTATTCCCTATATAGTGCAGACCCTGAGCATTAAGGTTGTATTACAGCTCTGTGTCAGTAACAGCTGGCACATGAGTTTATTTTGTGCTAGATAACATTTACCTCATGTAAAAGGAAAGTCAAAGTTTCCTCCAATACTTTAAAGTACCATTACCCTCACTCATCATGACTCACTGCACAGCGATTAAATATTAAAAGGCTACTTTTTCCAAGTCAACCTCTAATTTAAAAAATGACTTATTCCAGACCATCAACATCACTCTTCTTCTCGTTCTGCTTCACCCAACTGTTGGGGAAATAAAGCATAATTATGATTATGCTGTGAGCTGGCTTGGATTGGTCATGGACTTTGCACAACACAAAATTTGCAAGCCAGTTGAGTGTAATTGCTTTGCTACAACTATGTAGCTAATGAAGTTCCAACAATATTGCTTTTGGGAGTTGGAACCAGTCCATTTTGTGAAACGTGCCATCTGCAGCCTGTTAAAACCTGTTAGGGATCCAATCCCGTGAACGGGATCGATTTTGCCAACATCCGGTGAAGCTGGAGAGCGCCAAATTCAAATTACAAAATAGTAATATAAAACATTCATGGAAATACAAGTGTTGCACACTCATCAAAAGCTTAGACTCTTGGCAATCTCACAGCGTTGTCAGATTTCAAAAAGGCTTTACCGTGAAAGCAGAACATTTGATTGTCTGAGGACAGCGCCCCATGTACTTCACCCATTAGCATAATAATAAACCAGCGCGGGTGTCACAAAACACATAAGAAGAGCTCAAATAAATCGCTTAACTTTGATGATCTTCTGCTGAGGGCAATCCGAAGTGTCCAAGCAAGAGAATCAATGTTCCTTATGTTAGAAAAAGTCTCTCTTTACATCCATAAAGCTCAGTTTGGTATGAATGCAGTACCTATTGCTTCCTCTGGATGTCAACAGTCTCGAGAAAGTGTTCTGATTCTTTTTAGATGCTTTTAGAGCAGAGAAGAAGACGAATAAGGAAGTGGCCACACAGATGTCAATAGAAGTAAATGCACGTTCACGGCTGGCGCGCTCTGTGGTTTTTTCCTTTCTTATCGCCCAGTTTATATTCCGGTTGAAATATTATACTATTTATACATAAAAGTGTTCCTAAGGATACATGTACAATTATGTTTGATTGTTCTTGGACAAGTTTATAGGTATAAGTTGAAGGTATAAGCTAGCGCCCCACCACTCCGTAAGAAGTTAAGTACACTATTATGTATATTAAGTATAATATTTCACACAGAAAATATCCTGGGCGATAGAAAAGTAAAAAACCGAGGTGCACGCTCCCAGGTCTCAGACAGAAATTACTTCCTCACTCACCTTGGAAAAACATCCTGTATTCCTCTAGTTTTCAAGGTAAACTCTTCAAACCTTTTTCTAAAGACGGTTGACATCTAGTGGAAGCCATAGGTACTGCAACCTGGGTCCTGGATTAAAGCATGTCCTATAGCAACCCATTGGAAAAGGAGGCCTGTCACAAAATCAGATTTTCTTGGATGGATTTTGCAGGCAATTAAACGCTCTGCAGAGAGACATTTCAAACCTGGAGCGTGGATATTATTTTTCGCCATGCAGATTCGTCGCGAGCTATTGCCAACTAGCATTAGCACAATGACTGGAAGTCTATGGGTATTTTCCGCTAGTTAGCAATTGTGCTAGCACTAGTTAGCAATTGTGCTAGCACTAGTTAGCAATTGTACTAGCACTAGTTAGCAATTGTACTAGCACTAGTTAGCAATTGTGCTAGCACTAGTTAGCAATTGTGCTAGCACTAGTTAGTAGCACTAGTTAGCAATTGTGCTAGCACTAGTTAGTAGCACTAGTTAGCAATTGTGCTAGCACTAGTTGGCAATTGTGCTAGCACTAGTTAGCAACTTCCTTCAAACCACACACAAAGACAAAAATTATTGACTCTGGGGAAGTACATAAAGGGCCCCATTTCCAAAATCCCAAAGTATCCATCTAAGAGTCATATCATTATTTATGTTTAAAAATACTATGATTGACCAAGTTTAACCATAATCATTTCATGATTCTTCTAGCCTACATTCATAGGTCTGGTTGCCAATGCATGTCATTCAACAACTAGTCAGTCTACATCCAAAAACTAATTCTCTCTATTTATAGTTTAGACTGCTATTTTGATTTGCTTTTAATAGCAGTGTGAGAACTGAAGCAGAACCGCTGGAATGCCTTTGAGTCAAATGATGTTACCAGTGACATTTTGCACCACCCTATGTGGTACATAACTAATGCATGACTTATTGGATTTCAATTACCCATTGTAGCAGACAGATGAAAATAGTATGTCTGTAAAGGATATTACTATTCTAAGTTAGACCTGCGCGGGTAGAGGAAATAATAAGCAGTGAGAAGAACAGAGAGTGAATTTCTGGTATCTCTAGCACAGGTGCAGAAGCTTCCTTGGCTGCGTTTACACAGGGAGCCCTATTCTGATATTTTTTTCACTTAGCCTTTTGACCAATCAGATCAGCTCTAAAAAAATATCTTATGTGACTGGTCAAAAGACCAATTAGTGGGAAAAAATATCAGAACTGGGCAGCCTGTACAAATGCTGCCATAGTGGTGCAAATTAAGTCTCCTATACAGAGCTAGCACTGAACAGACAACGAGGTTGGTGCTTCCTAAATGCTGGTCAGGAGGACAAACTGTGTGTTTGTCACTCCTTTGTGGAGACATGGTTGTGTCCCAAAAACATTTTTATGTTTAGGTCAGTGGTGGTCAGTGCCATATAAGATGAGGGAGGACAATGTTTTATCCATGAGCATGGCCTTATTTCTTTTACAGCATGTTGGATGACTGTCATTCAGATTCAATTCACACAGTTCAATGTAACATTGATAGGTTGAGACTACTACATGATAACTCTAATTTTCCCTATAGCCATCATGAGGTTGCTACAAACTAGTCTAGGAATTAATTTGTTCAAAACTATTCAACTATTGTCTTTCTCTCTCTTTGAATCAACTACTCAACACATTTCATGCACTACTAGATAGTTTTCTGATCCTTTGATTGGGTGGACAACATGATAGGTTGGAGGACGTCCTCCTTAAGTTGTCATAATTACCGTGTATGTTTGTGGAAGGGGGTGAGAACCACGAGCCGCCTAGGTTTTGTATTGAAGTCAATGTACCCAGAGGAGGACGGAAGCTAGCTGTCCTCCGACTACACCATGTTGCTATCCTACAGAGTGCTGTTGAGGCTACTGTAGACCATTGCAAAACAGTGTTTTAATCAATTATTTGGTGACGTGAATATATTTAGTATAGTTTTATCTAAAAATGATAACTTTTAATGTTTTACTATTTTTATGAAATTCACTGGAGGAGGCTGGTCCTCCCCTTCCTCCTCTGAGGAGCCTCCAGTGTTTTAGGTGTGGCCTAAGAAAACGTAGGCCTAAGATCTGAAGGTGTTCATTGCAAGAAAAAGTTTGAGTCCCATCTTCCCTACACCTCTTGGGCTTGCAAGCCTACACCCTCTGACATGGAGCGAATAATGGTTGTTTCTTCTTCATCATCGCCAGTTTCAGGTTGTTACAGCTGAGCAAAAACAGGTACACCACACCTTATCATAGCCATAGAAAAACTATCACCTCACAATGAGAAAACAACAGACACCGATAGGCAGAATGTATTATATTTTATATATTGGGTGTGTAGTTCAACCACTACACAGGGCATGTCTAAGCACGTTTTACAGAGAAGAAAAAAACAAACATGAATGCTTATTGCAAATAGGCCTACATGTTGCTCACCAAGACTGTCCAACTACAGTATGTAAACAAATGGACCACGAATGAAAATCGAAGCGGAGTGTTAAAGTTTGAAACATAACTAATACAATGTTGCAAAAAATATTAGCAAAAGCGCAAACACCCATCTCTGTCGTAGCCTACCAAGCGGCTATGGGCTATTGTATTGTACTGCCATTGACAAAGCCACGGAGATAGAAAACCGCATGGACAAACACAACAATACTATTCTACTTTCTCGGCGCCGAATCCACGAGCCTTATTCTGACTGTTGTATTTTATCATCTAAAAAATAACAATCTGAATCCGCTCGTAATGGTGTCATTAACCAAAATCCACAAATTCCAGTTATTACCAACCGCACCTCCCGTTAAGCAAGCAACCATAACTTTGCGCTCAGTTCGTCAGCGTTTCGTTGTGTTCTTACCTTGGTGGTTTCTCCAGTGGAATCGGATTATAAGGTCAGGAATTTGCAAAAGTAGTCTTCGATATTCACTTTCGAGGTCTAAAAGTTGACGTTTAAAAACCAATACGCTTGGTTATCTTTTTTTTTTTTCCTCTCAACTCGCTGGGTTGCTCGTCTCCTCCTCTACCTCCAGCTCAACCAACTGCCTTAAAATGTGACGTCACGCCTGCCAAAAGGAGTGGGTAGGGAGCACAGAGCACAACACAATTATTGTACGTACATTACATCACATTTGCATGGTCTTGTATAATGTATATCCCTCTCAACAGAGCAATTCATGACTGTTGGTGACTGATTATCACACACCACACAAACATTCCCACATCATAGATGCTACTGCTCAGTGCTCTAACTCTCTCTCTCCCTCAGCAGTGACCTGCTCTGTGAGGTTCCTGTGAGTGCTGGCGTGTTTGTCAATGCCTGTCTGCCTCTGCTGTGGCCCCCCTGATGGGAGATGCAGTTAGACGTATTGACTTGTGCTCAGCTTCCTCCCTCGCCACAGCATCAGCCACAGAGCTAACTGGATATTGGATAAATACAGGCAGGGCCTTCAATATCATGTGAAGGACACCATCATGTTCTCTCCCTGGATTTGTCCCAAATGGCACTCTATCCCCTACATAGAGCACTACTTTTGACTAGAGCCTATAGGGCTCTGGTCAAAGGTAGTGCACTATATAGGGAATAGGGTGCCATTTGGAATACACATCTCCTCTCTCACAAGTCAGGCCCTGCTGTGAAGGAGCCAATAAGGAGAGCTGGTGGTGTGAAACAGTAGCTACGCTGACACAGTATCAGTCAATATTGTAATATATGGTTATGTGGGTCTTTGGAATGAGTAATTTTATTGTATTGGCTAAGGGACGATTCTGTACTCTTCCTGGATTTAAAGGAATGAACTGGTGTAAGTGAAGTATGGTGGGAACTTGCGTGCTAGACCCAGATTATGCCAATCCAACGCTTTTTTAAAAATCCATGAGGGGGAGAGAAGGGTAGGTAAATAGGAATTGTAATTCAGCAACTTGTCCATCCATAACATACACATCATAATGAACAGCCAATATGAATAATTAATGTTTCTCGTATGACTCATAGATTAAAATGTAAGGGTCAAGAAGATCACTGGCTCGCACATAACCACCGAAACCAAATCCCTTTGTTTTAAAACACGGCATTACAAACGGCAGAGCACTGCACTGTTGAAATATGTTCAAGTAAAGGGTTTGTAAAGCTGTAGGATTGGCCTAAGCATGGGCTAAAGACTTTCCACCATATTTCTTACCCCAGCTCATTCCTTTTAAATTTAAACAATCTCAGAAATCCCAAGGATAGTATCTGTAGGTTAGAATAGACAGAAGTCTATACACCCATTTTCCCAACGGCACCCTATTTATTCCCTGTACAGTGTACAGTAACTAGGCCTGTATTTTTCCTTGAACATCTGCCTCCCCTGCTGTTCAAACAGAAAAACTACAAGCAGTTAACAAGAAAACAAACAGTATTCACTTCATCCACATTTAATCTTGAGAAATCAACAAAAATGCATAACATGTTTATAAAAAAGGGAGTTAAAGACTTAAAAGAATAAAGGATTTATTTAAATACGTTGTGCAAATAGTAGTAGTTAGGGCCCTTTACGTGACTCTGCAAAATCAATGCCAGGAACATGTGAATGAAAGCTGAGAATCCTCCATCCCAGACCTCACCAGTGAAGCATATCGTTCATAATGTGTCTGTGTTGTGTGGGAGCACAACTTTTACTGATGGGAGATGAGAAAATGAAGGGGTGTGTCATCGCTGTCAGGAGGACTGAGCCAGTTCCAATCTGCTCTCTGTAGTTGGTGCTTCGATTATCTCCCCAGACATAAATTCCTCCTGGTTAATAGAGAAATAGATAGTCATCATGAACACAATAGTTACAAAATCAGAGAAAGAGCAAAAATCTATTAAATGAGAAGTAGATAGTAGGGTGGGGCCATCAAACCGCTAGTCTCGCGAGGCCTCCGAATTCTCGTTTAGTCTCGTTCAGAACGTAAGACACCGAGGCTATCGGAAACACCAACCTTGTCGTAGATTACTTTAACAATCAGCGAGCAGCTCGGACACGTCGCTACTTCTTCACCATTTTCCAAATCCTCCTGCAAGTAGAGATTAAATACAACCATCACAGGCTAGTTGGCACAACGTGACTCGCAGGGGATCTTCTCTCGCTGTACTTACTTTGGTTATGGCAAATCTGTCGCCACATGGGCAGGGGAAATAGTATGTCTCTTCATCCTCGTCATATTCAAAGTCCTCGATCTCAACTTCGTCGTGATAGACCGACATTATTAGAGTAAAATGATTTAATTCCTACCCAGCTAGCTAACTAGTTGAAGGAATTCCTCTGTGAAGCGACGTATCATCTCTGCGTGTGACGTATCATCTCTGCGTGTGACGTATCAACTCGTCAGTAAAAGTAATATGACCAGCAGGGGGTACCATAGAGTTGTGAATCCTCAACTGAGGGCAGTATTGTTGGCATGGCCATTTCCCCTTTCGCAAGTACAGATGGTTATGCTCTTACAGTGCATTCGGAAAGTATTCAGACCCCCTGACTTTTTTTTTACATTCTGTTACGTTACAGCCTTATTCTAAAATGGATCAAATGAAATGTTTTCCTCATCAATCCACACACTACCCCATACTGACAAAGTGAAAACAGTTTTTAGAAATGTTTGCAGCTGTATTTGGAAATAAAAAAAACAAAATGCCTTATTTACATACATTGCAAACATTTCTACACCTGTTTTTGCTTTGTCATTATGGGGTATTGTGTGTAGATTGATGAAGGGGGATAGCAATTGAATCAATTTTAGAATAAGGCTGTAAAGTAACAAAATGTTGGAAAAGTCAAAGGGTCTGAATACTTTCCGAATGCACTATATGCCAATGTTCCCAATTGGGACTTTGAATGAGAATAGAATGGTCTGCATTTGCCATGATTTAGTGAGTGTGATCCACTAATCTACATCCTAATCAAATTCAGATGTCACACCTGACAAAAATAAATGATTAGGAATCGATGAAGGGTATTGTCTCTGCAATACCTCCTATGTGCAATAATTCAGTGGATAAACGGTTTAACTTATCAATGTGAACGTCTCTCTCTGCCTGCACAGGGAGAGAGAAAAATACATTGTTGAAACGCATATGAAGTCGAATTATTTCTTGTTTCAAATTCTAGGTTGAGTCATGGGGTTGAAAACATGAATCCAAGCATTCAAGAAGAAAATACAGTTTTTTTAAGGACCCAAAGTTCATACATGGGAGGAAATTAGATCAAAACAGACCCTCGGGTTTGGCTACATGCTTTCACCATTACTCCTACAGCTTGTCTTTGCCCACCAGCTGGTCAAATTGTTATGTTTCAGCGACCTTTAATCCCCAAAAGAACATGATCTCTAACACATTACCCACAATGAATTAAGTCAACCCAATTAGAAAGTTAATGTCAGCACTGTAGTCCCACAAGCTTCATCAGCATGTCTTCCAGTCAGAGAATGCCATGGAGACCTGTTCTCCTAGGAGTGAGGAGTGACCTCACTCAGTGGAATGTACCAGAGGTTTATGGCCTCAGCTCCATATTTGTATTAAGATACGACCAGATGGATCAGGTGACGTGGAAGAATTTGTCCCAGCACTTAGCTACAGCACTATTTGATTATTGGGTCATTTCTAGGAAGCGAGACTTTGTGAGAGGGACAACAACAAAGAATAGCATGAGATAACTTCTGCAGTACTAGCATGTGAGAGTGACACATTTTTGGGCCTTGCTGTCCCCCCCCCCCCCAAAAAAAAACATATTTTTTATGTTTTGACCTAATCGTATCAGCATTGCTTTTCAGGGTTGTTTTGACTTGGGATTCTCCACCCTCCCCAGATCTGACATGGTCTTCCTGTAGTAATCACACACACACACACACAGTGTTAATCAGCAGTGATATTTGATTGGAGTGACTCAATTAGGCCATGGAAATGAGTTTAGTGGACAGGTTCTAGGCGCTACAGGCTTTACGTCACTTCTCTATACAGGTCAAAGTACCATAGACCTGGGGAACATAAACCACTCTTCCACTTCTTGGTTTTCTCACCTTATCAAAATTATGATTCTGTGAAATGCTCATTTGGGATCTGTAGGCTTAATTCTGAAATATCTTGAGAATTCCCTTACTTGGAATTTGTTATAGGTAATGAATGTGATTTTTGGCTGTTGAGCATCCGTATACATCACATTAAGGTGCTGGACTACTTATCCAACTGAGCTGTGTGTGTGTGCGAATTAACAGTACCTTTCTAGGGTATGTTACATCACATGATTAAAGACCCAGTTACTCATGTTTGGATCATCTCACCTCCTGGAATCATCTGTGTGTCACATAGCGTCTTCCAAGTACTACCTATTATGCATTTTGATTCTGAGAACTCTTGATGGAAGACCATCAGTACACAAAGCCCTACGAGATTTGCTGCCAGAGTGGAATTATAAAATAAGACAAGTTATGTTATGAGGCTGGATGGAACTCATGAGGAAGGATGAACACATGAATAGGGGAAACAACAAGAGAACCAGACTCATGTGATCATCAGTCGTAAACAACCAACCCTGACATGATAATTGCATAAGCAGAGTCAGCAGGGGTGAATTGATTTGTCGATTAAGACTTCAGAAGGCTCGACTACGCTCAACGGAAAAACATAATCCCAAATTCTCAAAGGGATGAGTATACATGCTGAGATTCAATTGGGACACTTTGAACTTGTTTTTCCAGCAAGTGAAAGTTGACTTAGTCTGTATCAGTATTTTGAATTATTGAATGTTCAGGCAGCTGGTCAGTGGTTGCCATTCATCACCGTATGACTGGTTCCATCAGTTTCTAGTGGCCTAAGTGTTACGTAAACCCAACATGGGTTTCTTTAAGGAAATTCAATATACTGTGGTTTATCTGTATGTTGTATCAAACTCTTTTTTGACCAGGAAAGTAGACTGAGAATGCATTCTCCTCTAGACCTCTTTTGTTACATCAGCTCTACAGAGACACTTAATTCTAATACAAAGGGGGATGGCATTGGATTACCGCTGAAAAGGATAGTTCAGATGAGGGAACCAAGGCTTCACACGAAATGGCACCCTATTCCTTATACACTACATTACTTTTACCAGCATAACCTCGTCCCCAGGCTAATTGCTATGGAGCCGGTTGGTGGGCAAGACTAGACACAGCCTTGCATAAACCCGTGGCCCTAGAAAGGGATATCTGGTGCCATTTAGGATTCACCCAAGATACACTGGTGGTCCCGGATCTACAGAATCACCAGCTGAACTGTATTACATGGCTGCCTGTATCACAAGGCTGTAAATTAGGAGGCAATGTCTTACTCATGTTTACTATACATTTTGTGGTCCTCTGTAGCTCAGTTGGTAGAGCAAGACGTTTGCAAGGCCAGGACAGTGGGTTGATTCCCAGGACCACAAGGATATAAAATGAATGCACGCATGACTGTCAGACGCTTTGGATAAAACTGCTAAATTGCACATATTGTTATTATATTATTATTATACTATAATAGATAATAATATACTGTTAATATATGCCATTTTTATTATATATTATTATATTATCTTCATTAGCAAGACATAACCAGTCCGAGTGAAGTACATGGGTTAACAGGTTTCACTATGGTACGGTGTCCACTCAGTACGGTGTCCACCACATGAACCCATATAACAGCCGTATTTGAAGAATTCAAGAATATTCTAGAATTTGCTAATGTGATTTTAGTTGATTTATTGCTGTTGATGACTCCTGTCTGTCTCTTGATTCTTTAAAGAGTGCCAATTGACGGCTCCTTGCAGTCCTGGCCCCTGTCCCTGATCAGGAGACCATCCTCTGGCGTCCAGGCAAAGACATGTCTTTATGGGGATGATGACTGTACAACATCTGCGCACAGTCCATATGTTGTACAGTCAAGGTGTAAAAACAACAACACTGACCCTGTTCGGATGGCGGAGAATGTGTCTGACTCAAGTTGTGTCTCACAACAAGTCAAGTTACTATGAGCCTTTGCACACCAAGTCCACATTTTTTATATAGAGAGTACTATTGGAAGAACGTGGTTAATGACAAGTGCCAATTTGAACTTATTCTTCTATTTCTCTTTAATGAAAAGCCATTGGACAACGGGGTGACATTAATGGCATTTATTAACTCTTCATTAATCTTAACCACTACAAATTGGCCTCAGTTTACTTACCCTGATGACATATTTGCTTTTAATTGACTTAAGTAAGTTATAAGTGACAATATTTTACCTTATCTGAACTGAGGTCCTGTACAAAAACAACCCCTAGTCCCTAGTCCCCTAGGAAAGTTGTAGTTCTGGACCGGGGTCCGTTTTTGGACCGGGTCTAACTGTTAGTAGAATGCTTGACATACACTGAGAATATGAAACATTAAGAACACCTGTTATTTACATGACATAGCCTGACCAGGTGATTCCAGGTGAAAGCTATGATCCCTTTGTCATGACCTTCGCCGAGGTCAGTGCCTCTCCTTGTTCGGGCGGTGTTCCGCGGTCGACGTCACCGGTCTTCTAGCCATCACAGATCCACCTTTCATTTTCCATTTGTTTTGTCTTGTTTCCCCACACACCTGGTTGTCATTCCCTCATTACTTGTCATGTATTTAACCCTCTGGTTTCCCCCATCTCTGTGTGTGTAATTGTTTATTGTCAGTGGCACGTTCCGGCTGGTTTGCGCTGGTCTTGTTGTTTATTTGTGTTTTGTGCTGTTTTCTGTAGGCAATTGTTGTTGTGACGCAATTGCATTCAGTGACTGTTACTGTGCCACAGTAAAGTGCTTTCGTTCACTAATTTCTGCTCTCCTGCGCCTGACTCTCACGCACCAGCTACACACACGTGCCTGTCAGAATTACACACCTCATCATGGAGTCAGCAGGAGCAGGTGCCCCTGATAGAGGGGTCAAGGAGTGCGTCCAGGAGCACACGGCGATGCTTCACCATCTCGGCGCCGTCATGGACCGCGTCCTCCAGACCATGGATCGCTGGGAGAGACAGAGCGTTCCTCCAGCGCCTCCACCAGTCCGACCAGGGTCTCCACTACTCACCTCCCCTTCATCCGGTCCCAGTGGGATTCGTCTCGCCCTTCCCCGGGAGTACGAGGGGAAGGCTGCACACTGCCAGGGGTTCCTGCTACAGCTGGAGCTATACCTGGCAACCGTCCACCCGGCTCCTTCGGGCCGTGAGAAGGTGTACGCCCTCGTCTCATGCCTCTCGGGGAAAGCCTTGGAGTGGGCCAACGCCGTGTGGGGAGAAGGTGATGCGGCGTTGGACAATTTAGAGGAGTTCACTCGCCGCTTTTACGTGGATGACGTCGGCGCTATCACTACAGCTACAGGTTTTAATGTCTATGGATTTGATTCGAACACGTAACCTTTTGGGTTGCTAGAAGTTTGCCTTATAAACCCACCTATCCTCCCCTACCAACATCCTTCCTTTCATTTTCAACCTTCTGCCTAATGTAACCATACCAAACCGAACATATCATACTAATTGGAGGGATACAAATGTACGTTTACTATGTTACATCTAGCCGGTGTGGCCATGCTGGGAGAGCAGGCAGCCTGGCAGGCCAGGCGCTCACTGTGGCTCCCATCAGCTGGCCTGGTCTCAGATCTGTTTGTACTGTCTTGCCATATGGTCATTGTCACACTTTGGAATAAACATATCTGTCACCGGAATACCCATCAGGCAGTGCTTATAAGATGCCAGGCTGTGACATGGGCCTCCGCCACCACCTTGTATGAGTGAAATGTATGCACCTAATGTATGGGTCATGTACAGGTAACTGCCAAAATAAAGGAAACACCAACATAAAGCGTCTTAATAGGGAGTTGGGCCACCACGAGCCAGAACCTCTTCAATGCACCTTGGCATATATTATACAAGTGTCTAGAACTCTATTGGAGGGATTACCATTACCATTATTCCATAATTTGGTGTTTTGTTGATGGTGGTAGAAAACACTGTGTCAGGTACAGCTCCAGAATCTCCGATAAGTGTTCAATCGGGTTGAGATCTGGTGACTTAGTCAGCCAAGGCATATAGTTTACATTGTTTTCATGCTCATCAAACTATTCAGTAACCAAGACAGTACAAAGAGATCTGAGACCAGGCCAGCTGATGGGAGCCACAGTGAGCGCCTGGCCTGCCAGGCTGGTGCGGCAGGTAGCCTAGTGGTTAGAGCGTTGGACTTGTAACCGGAAAGTTGCAAGGTCGAATTCCCAAGCTGACAAGGTAAAAATCTGTTGTTCTGCCCCTGAACAAGGCAGTTAACCCACTGTTCCCCGGGCGCCGAAGATGTGGATGTTGATTAAGGCAGCCCCCCGCACCTCTCTGATTCAGAGTTTGGTTAAATGTGGAAGACACATTTCAGATGAAGGCATTCAGTTCTACAACTGACTAGGCACCTTTCCTTTCCTTGTGAATGGGGGCATCGTCATCCTATGGGGGCATAGCCATGGTAGCAAAATAATGGCCTGCCCAGCATTTTTATGCATGACCCTAAGCATTATAGGATGTTAACTGCTTAATTAACTCGGGAACCACACCTGTGTGGAAGCACCTGCTTTCAATGTACTTTGTATCCCTCATTTACTCAAGTGTTTCCATTATTTTGGCAGTTACCTGTATAGGAGTGCTGCCAAAATGCAAAGTACATACTACACTGAGGGGTCATCTAGGAGCACTTCACTAGCCTGGTCCCAAATCTGTTTATGCTGTTGGTGTTGACAAGACAGCACTTCACTGCAAAGAGATACGCCAGCAGTCACAACATGTCCTCACTCAGTCACTCTCTTTAATTTCTTCAATAGATGTTTTCAAGACCAAGGAACTGTCTGGAGTCATACAAGTCTATACACACTGTCGCTCTCATAGCTTATCTGTGTCACGACACTAACATTCCCCTTATCACATTAAGTCTAGGCTATGTTTGGAAGCACACTCATGGTTAGGGATCATGAGTGCTAGATGTCGTTAAAAATGAGGAGAAATATTTCGCTGCACCCAGGACCATTTGACATTGTTGGAGTGAATGTCACAAGGCAGAGAAGAATTTCAGGTGGGCCAAAAACCTTAATTTGATAATAAGACACATAATGTTTATGTAATGTCTGTTTATGAAACAGCTCTTAATGGGTTCTGCATGACGAAGAAGGTATGAAAGTATACAATGTGATTAACGTTGGATTTAATATGTTGTAAAAAAATCGCTTCACTTTGGATTAGGGTCACAGAAGCATTCAATGTCAGTTGACAAATTCCATGTAATCATATGTTTGTATTGGAGTTAAACCAATCTGTACAATTATCAATAACCCATCATCATATTGTAAAGCTTCAATATAAACATTGCATAGGCACACACAAACTACAAAGAGCTTGTTCAGTATGGTCTGAGCAATGTCACAATGAATGGATTAATTACTGTGAGGCGTGATCAGTCGTTGGCTGATTATTGTAGCCTATAGTCAAAATAGCACGTGGACTAGTACTAGATATTGCAACCACAGACCAGTGGGGGCAATTTAGACAAATGTTGCATTGGAAATTGTGTGTTAATTGATGATGGATGCAAGGTCCCGACCTCCCAGGCCTGGTAAAATCCACAAACTCTGTGGAATGCCATGTGAGAGGCAGCCAAAGCCCACAGAGGACAGGTGCTGAGGATCTTTGTGTTCCAACCAGGAGGAGCAGGAGAGGGGGAGAGAGTATTACCTCAATACCCTACTCTACACCTCCCGTCAGACAGTTTCACACCCCCTACTCTACACCTCCAGTCAGACAGTATCACACACCCTACTCTACACCTCCCGTCAGACAATATCACACCCCCTACTCTACCCCTCCCATCAGACAATATCACACCCCTACTCTAACCCTCCCGTCAGACAGTATCACACTCCCTAATCTACCACTCCGGTCAGACAGTATCACACCCCCTACTCTAAACATCCCGTCAGACAGTATCACACTCCCTACTCTAAACCTCCCATCAGACAGTATCACACCCCCTACTCTACACCTCCCGTCAGACAGTATCACACCCC